>JAMJFZ010001012.1:1980000-2237500 GCA_026225945.1 Cricetomys ansorgei | reverse complement strand
ACTTACAGATAAAGTTCTGTCTAGCTGGGAATATGTCTGAATTCAATCTTTCAAACATTTTCTATCAGAGATAGTTTTGGTGTATCAGCAGCCCTTGTATGGTTCTTGCAAGGGAATGATGAACCAGCCTGACTCCGTCTTAAGATTAGAAGCCATATTGTTAGTGGGTCAAAATAAGTTCATTCCTGTTTTCTGTAAAACTTGAATTTGACTGTGTCTTGACACATTTTATGAAATTTGGCGTGTTTCACATCTAATACCCTGACCTCTACCCTAATAGATAAGATATTCTGCCAAATTATTTTGAGATGTTCTGTCATGTTTTCTACATAACCAAAAACCATCTGAAAGCCCACTATCCTTGTAGTTTTTTTGGGGGGGTCTATATAAGATCTACTATCTCCTATGTTCAAGACTATTTCCTCAAACCCTGCTTTAGGGAGATAGCCCCATCTAACAGAAAATAAAGCTTGCTTAATTCAACCAAAAACTTGGGTGATAGTCTTTACTCCCATTCTGTGAGATTAACGGGACGTGAACAGGAAGGCAATATTCATGTTGATCTACACCTTTGTAGTTCTCTTGACAGACTGCATGGCCTTCAACAAGGTGACACTTGGAGTAGTTGAGTTGGCCTTAGGCTATCTGCCTGGATAAGAAGAGGTGATATGAGCTAAGACAGGGAGAAGGCTGTCTGTGTCAGGTGGTTCTCCATAACCTCTGGTCATCCATTGTGGTTTGAATGTAAAATGTCCCCGTAGGCTTATTGTATTTAAACACTTCGTCCTCAGTTGATATCAATGTTTTAGAAAGTTGTAGAACTATTAGGAGGTAGAGACACGCTGGAGAAGGCCATCACTGGGCACAGGCCTTGAAATTTCATAGTCCATCCCATTTCCTGTCTGTGCTTTGCTTTCTGACTACAGGCACAGTGTGACCAGCTGCCTCATGCTTTGCCACTATGCCTTCCCACAATGATGAACTGTATCCCTTTAAACTGTAAGCCATGATCAATCCTTGTTCCTTTAAGTTGCTCCCTTAAAGATTTATTTGAGTGTGTGTGTGTGTGTGTGTGTGTGTGTGTGTGTGTGTGTGTGTGTGTAAATGCAGGTGCCAGGGGAGGCCAGAAGAGGGCATCAGATCCCTGGATCTGGAGTCACAGGTGATTGTGAGCCACTGGATCGGGGTACTAGGAACTGGATTCAGGTTCTCTTGTAGAGTTATTTTAACGACTAAGTCATCTGTACAGCCTCTACTTTCAGATGTGTGTGTGTGTGTGTGTGTGTGTGTGTGTGTGTTTTACAGATGGACATGACTCAGATTCAACATGCAACACATTCTTGCAGTATACTCTACTATGGCCTTGCAAAAGGATCTCCAAAATAGGATCTCCAAAATAGAGATGGATCAACAGTAAAGAACACTGGCTGCTCTTCCAGAGAGGACTTGATTCAATACCCAGCACCCACATGGCAGCTCACAACTGTCTGCAACTCCATTTCAGGGGATCTGATACCCTCACAATGCACATAAAATAAAATTAAAAAAAAAATTTTTTTTCCAAAGTAGATTTCAAATTTTGATACTGCTATTAAGGTCCCGCGTTTTGAGCATGAGCAGGCTTATTTTACTGGGACTGCTTTAACCAAGATTAACCATTTCACTGTCTATAATGTAAAAAGTTGTGGTCAGCAATGCAGATCAACAGATAAAGGTGTTTACCCTGAGTCAAATGACTTTCAGTCCCTAGAGACCCTATAATAGGAGAGAAGATTCTCACAGGTTGTCCTCTGACATCCACCCGTGTCCCATTGTACCTTGAGTACTCTACACTATACACAGACACAGACACAGACACAGACAGACAGACAGACAGACAGACACACACACACACACACACACACACATTTACACAAATAAATGTAAAAAGCAATGGTGCACTGAGAACCTCTTACTGGTGAGGTAGTGTAAGTGCAGTTTGATCAACAGCCCTCATCATGCTCCAATGGAGCAGCTGCCATTCAGTATCAGCTCAGCACACACACCATCTTAGATTTCAAGCCCAACCCAATCTCCAAATAAACTGTAGCTGCAATGAGCATCTAGGTACATCCAGTGAAAGCCCCCCAG
Source organism: Cricetomys ansorgei (assembly GCA_026225945.1). Classification (NCBI taxonomy): domain Eukaryota; kingdom Metazoa; phylum Chordata; class Mammalia; order Rodentia; family Nesomyidae; genus Cricetomys; species Cricetomys ansorgei. The sequence goes on along the minus strand of JAMJFZ010001012.1, from coordinate 2,235,370 downwards.
GCAAGAGCTTCCCACCCGAAATTCCCCAAACTCCTGATCCACAAAACCTGAGTCAAACAAAATGGTTGCTATAAGCTGCTACATTTGAGGATAACTTGTCAATCCAAAAGGGTGTGTACAATATCAGTTATGATACTGAGTATTCTAGAGGGGCGATAAAGCCCAGAAGTGGGAGGAGTGTATCACTAAGGTATCCCACAGGACAGCAGAACATTCTGGAACCCACTTCTGGGTTTGGTGCCTAGTACTTATCCAACATGTTAGCTCTCATCTTCCCCCATCAGGGTGACTCCCTCATCTGTGACTTGGAAAGGCTGCTACACATCAGGCTGCGTTTTAGAGATGGGATTGACATCTTGTTTCTAGTATGAAACAAGCTAATTTTTTTTAGTCTCATAATGCTCTTTCTCTGGGACAGAAAGGTTATTGATTGTCACAATTCACTGGACCAGGTAATCAATACGCACCAGTTAAAAGGGAACGCAGTGACGGATGGGAGTCCCTTCTAGTGCTGTTCTACATGATGGTAGGCTGTGATAATTCGCCTGTCAGAAAGCTGAACTTTCTTAAGAAGCCAAATGTGAAGGCATTTGGGGATTTAGTGTCAAGATGAGCGGTGATGCGTTTGTGGCTTGACATTTGAAGCTTCTTTTATGTGAGGCAGAGGCAAACACGGGGTCTACTCCTCAAAGAGGACCCTGGTTCTTTTCTGATATTGTCAAAGGTAACAAGTAAAAGGTTTCAGGTTTGAGGTTCAGGATACACACTGAGGTGTAGTAGAGCGACATTAATGTTGTAGACAGACAGGCAGACAACATGGTTGAGGACCTCGGGACCACATAACTGAGTGATAGTCCCTTCTTATAGTTCTCACAGGAAGAGGAGCAGGGAAAGAGCTTGAAAAGTTTCTTTTTTGGCCCCCCAGTGGGCCATTGCTAGGGGTAACCAGTGAGCAGTCATTTAAGGAATGTTTATGATCAGTAAACATCTTTCCTGGTCACCCATTACTAGGGCTGCCTGGGGCAATGTTGTGGAAATTTATTTTTAATTGTTTAAAACAATCATTTTGTGCACTATTGAGTGAGGAGCTGCCTAGGTCTTAGCATTTTGTATTGTCTGCAGGAGTTGGATGTCTTAGCATTTTGTATTGTCTGCAGGAGTTGGATTTCTGTGGGGGACGTTTGATTGCTGATGATCTGCATGTGCTATCAGTAGAATACTCAAGGAGTTCTGAATCAACTGAGCTCAGATGCTTGGGGTTCCACTGTTGAGTACAGCATTGGCCATGATGGTGGTTCCCTCTGCAGAGGTCTGGCAGAGTTTGCATCTATGAAATGCCTTCTTGTCTTCTTGGTGAGCTGCCACAGCAGGTGAAATACTACAAATGGTGCACCAATGTGGGGTAGGGCAGCACACCAGCTAATCCAATGTGGAGACAAGAAAGAAGAGAAACTTCAGACCTCACAGAGTTGGATAAAGTATGCTCAGGGAAGCTATCAGAGGATAGAGATTAAGGTATTAATTGAAGGCTCCAGAAGGAAAGGGAGAGAGAGAGAAAGGGAAATAAGCCTCTACGAAGAGGAAATTGTGAACATTAAGTGAAAAAGAGGGCTCAAAAGTGAGAGTCACAGAAGAGAGACCTTCAGAGAAAGGCATTTTTACGGTAAAAACAAAGATTCAGCTGGGAGCGGGTAAGAAGCAAGGTTTTTGACTGCTTTTCCTGATCATGGAGCTGATGCTCCCCCTCGCTGTTGGTGACAGCCAGGGCACAGGAAATGGAAACCAGAGTGTACTGTTCTAGAAACTGAGTTTGTTGATGGCTTTTGGTGTGTGTGAAGTCCAACTGGGTCTTGTGTTTGAGGTCTATGAAGAAAACTGCATATTTTGTGTACCCATAGCAGTGGTGGAAAAGAACTACTTTCAGCCAGAGATTCTTCCCACTGGCCCAGGACCCCTACTGTGGCAGAAGCCACCGCTTAGAGCCAAAGCACTGCTTAGTTAAACTGACCAGTTTTTTCTTTTCTTTTTTTTTTTTTTCCTGCAAACCTTACTAAGAGAATCACAAATGGTCCAGATACTAGTGCTGGTGATGAGAACTCCACCCACAAGGGAAACCTTCCTGCAGACAAGGTGACTAGTTATTTTTCCTGCAATCTAGACTCTATCCTAAAATCTGGAAAGTGTTTCCTCAGGATCAGCACACAGAAGCTGTCTTCCAGAACTGGCTGAGGTTGTATCTCATGCTTGTAGCTGAACTTGGTACTGTAAGAGTCACCCAGGTGGTGCTCGTTTTGAAGACATGAAGGGGTCATGGAGAGCAGCTAAGGGTTGGCAATGTGAGAGGCCATTGGCCTTATTTGTTTGTTTGTTTGTTTGTTTTTGTTTATTTATTTATTTATTTATTTCTGAAACAGATTTCTCTGTCATAACTCTGGCTGTCCTGGAACTCACTCTGTAGACCAGGCTGGCCTCGAACTCACAGTTCTGCCCCATCTGCCTCTGCCCCCAAGTGCTGGGATTAAAGGCATGCGCCACCACCACCTGGAAAAAGATTTCTTAGAAAGAAAGTCAGCGATGCATGAGCCAGAGAGTGATCCAGCAAACAGCATCCCGCCATGTTCTTGCCTTCCAGTTCCTGCTCTGCCTTCTCTCAGTGTTGGTCTATCGTTTGTATGCTGAAATGGCCCTCTCTGCCCTATGCTGCTTTTGGTCAGAGTGATTTATCACATCAACAGAGATGAAACTAGAACAACATACTTCTGTGCATTTCTCTGATTCCTTTAACATCCTCTGCTGGAATGCTCTGTCATCCCTTGCCCTTGTTTCTAGGTGACTCACCGCCGACATTCTCATTGCAGCCACTGTAGAAGGGGACCCACTCCGTTAAAATAAGGATGAGTCATCACGAAAAGTTTATGACGGACAGAGCTAGTACCAGAGACGGTACCAGGGAGAAAAATTAGTTCCACTAATAGAATGAAAAAGTGGACCATGTGATGGTGGACACTTTGAAGTAACTTGGACAGCAACTGATGGGAATTGAAACTGTTCCAAATAACTAACGGAGAAAAGAAATTAAGAAATCCAGTATCGAGACCCATATATGACCCAAGCAGGAACTGTACCCTGTCTTATCATCCATATACCATATCAGGTATGCAACATATCCACTTACTCAGTTATTAATTCTTTCTTATCTTTATGTGTTTGATGTGTCAGAGCGTTTTATCACAGAAACAGAGATGAAACTTTAACCGTGTATTTCTGTTCATTTCTCTCATTATTTTATTTATTTTTTATTTTTTATTATCTTCTCTGTATGTTTGTGTGTGTGTGTGTGTGTGTGTGTGTGTGTGTGTGTGTTATCCATGTGTGTTCACTTCTTTTCTGTTGCTGTGATCAAATACCCCAACATAAAACAGATCAAGGGATTTAGATTTGTAGTTGCAGAGGGGGAAAAAAATCTATGACAGCACAGAAGACATGAAAGCAGGCAAGGGAAGCATGGTGGGTGGGGCAGAAAGGTGCCTGGCCATGCAGCATCCACACACAGCAAGCAGATATGAACAAAAGGTGGAACCGGGCTCTAAAGCCCCAAGGCTCCACCCCCAGTGACATCACTTCCTCCATCGAAGCTCCATCCTAACGGTTCCCTAACCTTCCTAAATAGTACCACCTGTTAGGGAACAAGTATTCAAACATGGGAACCAAAGTGGGGACATTTCACATTCAAACCCCGACATTATCTGTGTGGGTGTACTGTGTGTGTGCTCTAGCACCCCTATGGAGGTCAGAGGACAACCTCAGGTTTCAGTCCTCACCGTTATCCCTGTTTGTGACATGGCCTCTTGTTCACCATGAGCTTACAGACATTCCCTGTCTCTGTCACCTATCTAGCCACAGGATCTCTGGGATTATAAACATATCGTACTACATCTGGCTTTACACGGGGTCTGGGGATTTGAACTCAAGTTGTCGTGCTTGTATGACAAGCACTTTACACACTGAGCCAGCCATCCTGCCCACATTTGTTAGTTTTTTTTTTTTTTTTTTTCTCCACTCAGTACTCCTGATTTCCAGAAGTAGAATTTCTGCTCGGCTTAGAACAAGAGTGACCTTAGTTCTTGAAGAAATGAGTTTTTAGATAGCTCTCTAAGATACACAGATTTAAGATCTAGGATTAGAAGGGCCATGTTTGTGTGTGTGTGTGTGTGTGTCTGTGTGTGTATGTGTGTGTGTATGTGTATGTGTTTGTGTGTGTGTGTGTATGTGTGTGTGTGTGTATGTGTGTGTGTGTATGTGTGTGTGTGTATGTGTGTATGTGTATGTGTGTGTATGTGTGTGTGTATGTGTGTATGTGTGTGTGTGTGTATGTGTGTGTGTATGAGTGTGTATGTGTGTGTGTGTATGTGTGTGTGTATGTATGTTTGTATGTGTGTATGTGTGTGTGTGTATGTGTGTGTGTATATGTGTGTGTGTATGTGTGTGTGTATGTGTGTATGTGTGTGTGTATGTGTATGTGTGTATGTGTGTGTGTGTGTGTATGTGTGTGTGTATGTGTGTATATGTGTGTGTGTGTGTGTGTGTTTACACAAGTGAATGCATGAATGTATAACACGTCCAGATGAACAACAGTGGAGAAGGAAGAAACTGGCATACACCACTGGTGGTTGGGAAGTGGGAGAAACAGCAGACCTGTTTATGAAGCTTCTATAAAATGCATCTTTTCTCTAGAGCAGTGTTTTTCAACCTGTGGGTCGCGACCCCTTTGTCATGTCAAAGGACCCTTTCACGGGGGGTCACCTAAGACCATCTGCATATCAGATATTAACGTTACGAATCATAACAGCAGTAAAATCACAGTTATGAAGTAGCAAAAGAAATCACTTTATGGTTGGTCCCCAACAGTGTGTGGGACTGTATTAAATGGTCACAGCATTAGGAAGGTTGAGAACCATTGTTCTAGAGCCTTTGGCAGCAACTGTGGGGTCACATGTGGGGAAGAGTTAAGGTGGTGGGGGAAGGAGGCATACTAGTTTCTCTTTGCTCTGACTGAATACCTTGCAAAAGCAACTGTGAGGAGAAGTTTACTTGGACAGACAGCTCAGGGAATCCAGTTCATCCCAGCAGGGAAGTCATGACACTTTGGGTGACATGGTCAAAGCTGGTCAGAGCTCACAGTACAGCTTCTAACATGTTGTCAAATAGCATGTAGAGGGCTCAGGCAGAGGTGTGAAGGGACTAAAGTCTTTGAAGTTCTCTTTTAATAGCCAGCTAGACTCAGCCTCTCAAAGATTCTATACAACCTACCTAAACATCAGCACCACCAATGAAGGACCAAGTATTCAAACACAGGAACCCGTGGGGCTGTTTCACACCCCAAACCAGAATAGGTAAGCCAACTTGAGGAGCTTGGATCTCGTTTCATAAGAACTTTTGTGACTCTGGAGACTGGTTGTGAAAGGAGGCAGTTTATTTTACCACTTTGTGTCAGCTCATTGATTAAGAGGTCCCCTCCTCCCTTTCTTCATTGACTGAGTCATCACAAGGATCCAATCTCTCCCACAGCACCATGTCGTATCTTCCTCTCTGCAGCTTATGCTTGTGCTTTTCTCAATAAAAGCCACAAGTGGGTTTGTCTCTGCATTTTACATCCTGTTTATTTTACAGGTGCACGACCTTGTCACATCTGCAGGTAGTCAGCAAACTCGGCTATTGGTAGTCTTCTACTCCTAACTTCTAATTTGGGTGGGGGAAGGGCTTTGCTAGACTAGCAGAGTTTGGGGTGGCGGTAGCCAACTTAGGCTACCAGTGGGGACCTAGTACTTCTTCTTTATCGTTCTTGGACCTAAGCAGACTCAAGGAACTTTTATTTTGAAAATGAGATTTTATTTGTTGCAGCCAGGAATGATCATCAGGTCACCCTTCACCACACACAGACAGACAGACAGACAGACACACACACACACACACACACACACACACACAGACATACATACACCTCCAACTAAGAAGCATTCTATCCTAAGATTCAAGAGACGCTTGACTTTTTGCACAGAATAAACCATCCCCCTGTTCTCCTGTTCACAGACAGTCTTACACTTACAGCAAGTATTTTCTTGATCACCTCATGGGGAGTGTGAAGGGGAGCCAAGTTAAGAGACTCTTGGCAGTGACTCTCTCCCATGAACGCTGGGAAACATTATTTACGATTCAGAACAGGCAGTGTGTATTAGGAGCTGATTTCTAAATTTAAAGATGATTCATGTGATTTGGAACGACTCAGTTTTAAGTCACATTTTTTTTTCTTAAAAACATAGCAGGTGGCCTTTAGTGTTCAAGCATGGTTTACATTTCTTCTCTCTCTCTCTCTCTCTTTTCTGGAAGAAGACAGAACTTTTAAATGCAGAGGTTGCTCATTCTGGCAGCTAGAGGATATAAAGATTTGCTAGTGTTATGTAAGGTCCACATCGCTAATCTGGCTGACCATAACCTGCGTGTGCTGGGCATGGGTCCCTGCAGTCTTAAGTTGTTGTTGAAGTCTAGAGAATTCTGCGACTGTGTACGACACGGTTCTGTTTAATCCTCTGCAGAAGAGTGTTAATAGAATCCTTGAACACACTCACACACTTAAATTTCTGTTTAAAGTTATTTGGTGACTATTTCCAAAGACCTATATCCCTTGTTTACTCAGAGATTTTGATTCAGTGTGGTTTTTTCTTTCTGTTTTTAATTCCTTTATAACAGGGTTTTACCATGTAGCCCCAGCTGGACTCACAGTGGCAATCCTCCTGCCTCAACCTCCTGAGTGCTGGCATTACAGGTGTACACCACTATACTCAGTTCTTTTCCTCTCCTTGATAGAAATATTGAGGTGAACATGGTATAAAAGAACCACTTAAAAGTGTAAATCACTGTCTTTGAATAGGTTCGCAATGTTGTCGGAGCTATCACTTTTATCTGTTTCCAAAATCTCTTCAGAGCTGGACAGATGGCTCGGTGGTCATGAGTGTAACCCACTGCTGTTTCGAGGATCTGAGTTTGGTTCCCAGCACTCACAACAGGTGACTTCTATTACTTGCAACTCTGGCTTCGTGTAATCTGATGCCGTCTCTCGGGCTCCACGAACAACGCACGCGCACACACACACACACACACATACATACACACATACACACACACACACACACACACACACATACACACACACACACACACACACATACATACACACATACACACACACATACACACACACATACACACACACACACATATACACACACATACACACACACATACACACACACACACATACACACACGCACACACACACATACACACACACATACACACACACACACACACTCACATACACACACACACACATACACACACACACACACACACACACACACACACACACACACACATACACACACTTAGAAATAAAAACCAAACCAAATCAAAACATTTCCATCACCCCAAGAGGAGACTCTCTCTCCACTGAGCTATCAATTTAATTGTCTCCTTCCCTGAGCTCCAGGCAATCAGTAATTTGCTTTCTGTCTACGGGTTTACCTATTCTGTGTTTCATGTGAGGGTTATGTATGTACATGCAAGGTGTGATCTTTGGTGTCAGGCTCAGCATGGTTTTAATTTTTATCTAAGTTATGGCATGGACTGGTGCTTTATTTTTGTTTATGCTTTTTTTTGAGACAGGGTCTCACCATGTAGCCCTGGCTGATCTGAAATCCCCAATTCTCCTGCCTCAGCCTCTTAAGTTCTAGAATCACAGGTGTGCTTGCCACCAAGCCCGGCCAATTCTATATGTTTCTAGTAGGGTCTAGATACCTTCATCTTGAAAAATATCTCTTTAAGCCAGAACTTCTCAACCTGTGGGTCGTGACCCCTTTGGAGGTCAAACAACTCTTTCACATGGGTTGCCTAAGACCATCTACGAACATACCAAATATCTACATAATGATTTGTAACAGTAGCAAAATCATTTATTAAGCAGCAACGAAAATAATTCTATTGTTGTGGTCACCGCAGCATGAGGAACTGTATTAAAGGGTCTCAGCTTTAGGAAGGCTGAGAACCACTGCTCTAAGCCAAGGGATTCTGACACGGACCTCTGGTTAAATCCACATCTATAATGAATCTACCGCAGCAGGCATTCTGCTGCAATCCCAAAAGCTGTCATTACTGTGAGCAGAGTGATGCTTCCCGGAGATGGCCCTGTCCAACCCTCTACTTGAAGAGTTAATTATTTCCACAACATCTCTGCCACGTGGGAGTCGAGCATCTGCCTGAATATACACTCTAACGGGGAGGATGACGTCAAGAGGGAACTTAGTCACACTGGTAATGTCTCCATGAGAAGAATTTATTCTCAACGTACATCTGGACTTGCTAATGTCTCCACGAGCAGAATTTATTCTCCACGTGCATCTGGACTTGGGCAACGTACACCTGCTGACGGGGCAGGGGGTACATGAGGCGAGGGACCCAATTCAAAACGATGATGGGGTAACAACAGCATGAAACCAAGGGACCAAGTTGGGAGCCTAGTGGGACTGAGCACAGTTTCAGAGGCCTTGGATGGACGCCTCACCATCGCAGGGGAGTCAGGTGGCTTTCTTACTGCATCGCCTCTCTCTCCTTCTCCCTTCTTCCTCTCTCTTCACAAAACTAGGTTCGGAGCCCAAGGTCTTATACATGTTAAGCGGTGCTCTGCCATCCCTCCATCCCTCACTGGAGGTACTAGACCAGTGCGCTATTTTCAAATCTTGTCCTAGGCCCCTCATTGAGAGAATCCAGGCAGGAATTTGTTGCTGAGTCACATCCTGCCCCTGAACTCACTAGGGAATTCTGGGCAATTGCTCTATCTCTGCACTTTGTTTGTAGCCTGTCACTGGGGATTCTAGGCAACCAGTCTATTCCTGAACCACACCTCCAGCCATCTATTTACTTTTTATTTTGCGACAAGATTTCACTAAGTTACCCAGGCTGCCCTCAGGCTTACTATGTAACCCAGGCAGGCCTTGAACCTGCAGCCCTCATCCCCTCTGAGTGAGTGGGATCATAGACCTGTACCACCAGGTCTGGCTGACCTTTCTCTTCTTTGCAAGTTCATAGATGATAATAATACTGTCCTCCATGAATGAGCAGAGTCGTGTTTTACACATTAATAGAATTCTGTTGAGTCTCCGGAGACCTCCTCAGACTGAGAGGACCAAATAAAGCATGCGAAGGTCAAAGTTAGCCAGCTCGACTATTCCAAACTTGTGTCATAGAAAATGCATGTGTCCCTTGGCTCCTCTGTCCACAGCTTCAAATTCTTTCTCTCCGTGTGAGGATGTGTGTCTCTGTGTGGTTGCTCATGTGTCTGAAGGTGTGTGTGTGTGTGCACTTGCACGTGCATGTGTAAGCATATACGTATGGAGGCCAGGAGAGCCCAGAGTGTATTGAAAGCACCATGGGGAAGACTTTGAACTCGATTTGCAGTGCAATGAGATGGGACAGAGGGCTCAGAGCATGTTGATTTTTCTTTGGCGTGTCCTCTGAGTGTGAGTGGAGAGGAGGGTGCAGAAAAGCAGCAGGGCAGGTGTGGGTGGAGCAGCTGGGAGGTGACCACAGGGATGCAGGCCAGAGCTGTCTCCGGGACTATGGAAGCAGAAGCCTTGGGACACAGCTTGGGCGTGGCTGATTGGCTTCCGGGCCACAGGGGTAGTAGTTGTTGGAGTAGTTAGTGTTAGCCACCCCAGCACCTTTCACTTAAAGCCTGTCAAGAATTAATCGCCTGCATCAGCAAAGGAAAGGAGGCAAACGGGCACACAGCGAACACTTGCAGCGTTCCGTGTATGCCATTTGCTTTGCAAATGAGGCTGGTGTGATCTAGGAACCGAGTCACCCTGAAATAATAGTCGCGAGATTAAAATTGATTTCTAACCTACCACTGTCAGGGAGCATCTTAGAGCAGCCTTTTGGGGCCTAATCTCTCTGTCCACTTCTACAGAGAGGTTGGCTGCCACTTAGAGACATGTCAACATGCTTGTCCTTGATGGATGAGCTGACTCCACAAAACGTCAAACGCAATGCCAGCCGCGGAGTGATTGACTCCAGAGCAGGCCATTCTAGCTGTATTATAGGGGCACTGATGCCTGTCTGGGGAGGTGATGCGTTATCTGTAGGACCGAGCAGCCTGCCTTTGCTTGAGTCCATTTGAGGGTGCTAGCAATCAGAACAGAAGAGTCTGGAATCCAAGCATCCTAATGAGTATGTGAGAGTTGGTAGAGGAGCTAGGCCCTTCAGGGAACTAGGACTTAAGCACAGAAGGCTGTGAGCACAATAAGAATCTAGCCTGCTCCCCATAGCCTATGACTAAATACCCAAGGTAAGAAAGTTATAACCAGAAAAGTTTGTTTTGGCTTACAGTTTTAGAGTTTACAGTCCACGTCACATTTCACGGATGACACATTAACCAAGCTCCACCCCCATAACTAGGGAAAGAGTGACCTCTGTTACATAACCTAAGTCACAGGTCCTGCTTCCCTACCTGTGTTACATAGTATAGTATACTATTTACATAGTGTAGTAAGCCCGCTTCCTCACTTCCTTTTTTCTCAGAAACATCAAAAGGCAGACACCTAGCTTAGCCTGGGGACTGAAACTCTATACCCCACCACACTGCCTGCTGTCTGAAGGACTAAGGACTATTCAATTCAGCACCACCCAGACCTCCCTCTCCCTCTCCCTCTCCCTTTCTCTCTCCCCTCTCTCTCTCTCTTTCTTACTCTCTCTCTCTCTCTGCTTTCCTTCACCTCCACCAAAACTTAACAAGAGTTACTTAATAAGTCTTCATACAGAACATGGAGGCAAAGGATGAAGAAAAAATAAGAATGTTGTTTTTAAAACTCAACAGGAATGTACAGCCAGGTGTGATGGTACAACCTGCAATCCCAGCACTCCAAAGGAGGAGACACGAGGATTAGGAGTTCAAGTCCAGCCTGAGCTATATAGTGAGTGCCAGGTCAGTCTGCCCTATACAGCAACATTAAGCCCAGCCTAGGCTACATAGCAAGTTTGAGGCTAACCTGGACTGGACCACATAAAACACATAAAACACTGCCTCAAAATAGTAAAGTCAAATGAAAGTAAAATAAAACAACGGAGCAGGCCCAAGGATGAATTTTAATTCAGTGTGTTTTCAGGAAGATATGATAGGTAGATTTCCTACTCTAGTAAGGAAAGTGTTCCTAATGATCCTGACATGAAACTGTTTGTCAAACAGGAACCTGAGCCCCTCTTTCCTGGGAGCTCCATGAAGTCCCCTCCCTTTCTCTTCGCCTTACTCCAGAAGTCATGGAATTATCTGCTGTGGAGGAACTGTTCAGGTTTCACCTCTCATTTCATATCAGTAAGTTCCAGAAGTGATAATTTAGGACTATTGTTAGGTTAACGTTCCAGAAATCCCCTAGGCCTCAAATGTCAGGTTGTGTATGCCGGAGGCTGAGGAATCCAGCCTTGTAGATGGACCAGTACCTGGGTTCTCAGCATCTCCAGGGTGAGGCAGCCACTGTCGGACTACGCCAGCCTGATCGTATAAGCCAAGAGGGTAAATCCCGTTTATAATATATATTCACTGTAACAGTTCTATTTCCCTAGACAAAACTCTGCCCGATGAGCTGGTACCTCTGCTTAGAGAACAGTATCATCATGGTATAGATAAGACAAGATCATCTGCCTACCTGGCTTCCTTTGCTCTATGTCCCTAATGAACATTCCTTCTTCTCCCTCTAAGCCTCCATCTCTCCAGTGGCCTCTTTCAAATCTCTACCTCATCACCTCTCTGAACAGCAATATTTGCTTTTCTTTTACATACGACATTTTCTTCTACTTATTTCCTCTCTGGACTTGGCCCTGTCCCTCACTGTGGTGGTTAAAATTGATTGTCAACTTGACAGAATCTAAACTCACACAGGAGACACAAGCCTTTGGGCATATCCGTAAGGGTGTATTAGTACACCTGTGGGGTGGCTCACCAAGGATGACAATGAGGTATATTCCATAATTGCAAACTCTGCCACACCTCAGCAGAGGGAACCTCCATCAAGGCAAGCCATATACTGGACAGTAGAACCCCGAGCACCTCAGCTCAGGTCTTTTTATTGATTCAGAACTCCTCAGGTGCAGATCATAAGCAATCAGTTTTCCCCACAGAAATCCAACACCTGCAGACAATACAAAATGCCAAGGCCTATGCATCCCTTTTTCCAACAGTGCACAAAAACAATTATTTTAAACACAACTAAAAATAAACCTCCACAATATAAGGGAGTGTCTGGATTGATTTAATTGAGGTGGGAAGATCATCCTGAATGTGCATGGCACCATCCCATAGGCTGTGGACTCCACTGAATAAAGAGGAGGGTGCAAGCTGAGCGTCAGCATCCGTCTCTCTCTGCTTCCTGACTGTGGATGCAATGTGGCCAGCTGCCTTGCAAGTCTGCTGTCATGATTCCCAGCACCATGGAGCACATCCTGAAGCCATGATCCAAAATAAGCCCTTCCTTTCTAAGTTGTTTTTTATCTAGTATTTTATCATAAGAAGGAGACAATTAATACATTCATTCTTGGGTCACCTTGTAACAGTCATCTTCTAGTTTTACCCTCTAGGTTATCATTTATTGAGCATGACCTATAGGCTGGTGGATTAGATAGCTATTGGCCAAGATAATCTCATGTTATTCTTCTCTGCTGCTGTAGAGTCCTATTGTTCTTGTTTGATACATGTGGAAATTTGATGAACAAGTCATAAAAAAGGCAAATGGCACATTCATAACGTAGGTATTCTGTGACACAGATTCTAACATTCTGATAGATTTCTGTGCTTTCTTATGAAGCCTCTGTTAGCTCCATGATAGACTTACCCTGGGGACTAGTTCTGTTATCCATTCTAGTTTTCTTTCTGTTGCTTGGATAAACACCAGCAACAAAAGCAACTTAAGAGGAGAAAAGTTTTATTTCAGCTTATACCTGGGTCATAGTCATCACCAAGGAAAGTCAATACAGAAACCCATGAAACAGAAACCATGAAGGAACACTGCTTCGTGACTCACCTTCTAGCTTAGTCACAGGCCCAAACTAAGCTAGCTTTTAAAAAAATATAATCCAGGGAATGATGCCTCCCATAGTGGGCTAGGCCCTTCATCATCAATTAACAATCAAAGCAGTCCCTCACAGACCAATTACTCTATGGAGGCTTCTCCTTTCAGATGATTCTAGGCTGCATCAAGTTGAGTTACAGCTAACTATGGTCCTAGACTGATCACGTCAAACAATGCTCTTATGGGGTTCTCTGCATCCTTCAGCCAGCATGGCTGTAGCATTTTGAGGTTCAAAGAATCTAGCATTTGGGACTCACTTTCACAGGGATCAATGTGACCTTGCCTGTTACCTATACTGCCTCCTCATTCATGTGACCACAGGCAATTACTTTCTCCCTGGCTGTATCAGTTTCTGTTCTGTTGTTGTGTTAGAATATCCTGACAAAAAGCAAGTTATAGAAGAAAGGGTTTGTTTCAGCTTACAGTTCCAGAGAGGTAGAGTCCATAATGGTAGGAAAGGCATCTAACAAGAACACAAGGCCAGGCTGGCAGTCAAGAAGCCGAGAGATTACATTTTACCCACATACAAGAAGCATAGAGAGATAGCAGGTAGTGGGGCCCGGCTATATATTTCAAAGTATTCCCACCCCTGTAATGTACTTCCTCCAGCCAGGCTCCACATCCTAAAGGTTTCATACCTTCTCAGATTGCACCACCAACTGGAGATCAAGTGTTCAAACTCATGAGCCTATGGGGAACATTCTTCATTAGAACTACCACATTGGCTCTGAGTAAAATATGTAAAACGTAAAATGGGGTAGAATGTTGGGCCTTTGTGCATAGGACTGTTGTGAAGACTGCCATCTTCCCTTGCCATCTTCAAGGGAAATGTTTCCCCGCAGATACCCAAATCTGTGGCTCTCAAGGCTTTTATACAAACTAGCACAGTGTTTGCATCCACCCTTGGTACTTTAAATAACCTACAGATGACTTGTAATACCTAACCCTGTGTTAATGCTGTGTAATTGCTTGGTACATGGGGTTGCTTTAGAAATAATGTCAATAAACACCTATACTGTTCAGTGTAGATGTAATCATTTTCACCTGAATTTTGACCTTTAGTAGAGTATGAAGATACGAAACCTTAGTCTCAGAAGGCTGGATGGACATGCAAAACATTTGCCACAGTAGCTGTGACTATTCAATAAGAGTTCAAGTCCAGGCTGAGCTACACCTACTCATCCATCCATTCACTTTCCATCCATCCATCCATCCATCCATCCATCCATCCATCCATCCATCCACAAATGTACCCATCAATTTATCCACCTACTCTTCCATCTGCCCACTCACCTATACAGCTCTCCAGTTACCCACTTGCTCTTCTATCTACCCATGTGTACGTATTCACCATCCACCCTATTCATCCATTCATCTATACATCCACTTACATACCCTTCCATTGTTCTCACATCATTCCACCCATCAATAAGTCCACTCATCTATCACATATACCCATTTATCCATTCATCCATTGATCATCCATTTATCCATTCATACTATCTTTATTGTTCTTTGATTATTATAATGCACTGATTTCACCTCTCTAATGTTTTATTATTGTGTCTATAGGAATGATCCCCACATTGAGGTTGAACCATCTTTGGATTTGCCAGCATCTATTGAATTGTCCTAAGTGTAACCTTTGGTGGAAGGGCTGGACAGTGACTTGTCATCCTTGAAGCCCCTGATGAATTGGAAGTTATTGGGTCTTTGGAGACACCAGTGGCTGGTGATCTGGATTAGCTTTGCCTTGGGAAAGTCTCAGTTGGAAATCATATGTCTTATCCTCTCTTACATCCTGCTGGCTCTGGTGTTTGGTCTGGCTTCCAAAATAACATATGAGCAGAAACTGCAAATCATTGTTTTGAGAGGCAGACACATAGGCCCAAATTGCATTTCTAGTGCTGGATCCATCTCCCCATCACCCATAAGAAGAAGACTTGGAATGTGGCTTGGGAGAGCAGGTGCATACAAAACAGACAGACCTGGGTTCCATCTGTATTCTCCCCACGTGACCTAGGGCAAGTTATTTCACAACAGAAACTCTCAGTTTCCTTTATTAAATTTGGCCTATTATTATTATTGGGCTAATTATACTTATTATAGTCTATTTCATAGGGGTATTAGGAGAATTAAAAGGGATGTATGAAAAGAATTTGGCACAGCTTTTAGCTAGTGATACTCATTAAATGATTGTTAATTGTTTTTTTTTTTATTGCCATTAACTTTTCCTTCAAAGGGTTTGCCTGTCTCCATTTGAGGGTGACTGTGGAGAGATTAGCTTCAGGGTAACCATTAATCCATCCTGATATTTATCATTTATTCATTAATTGCACAGCTTTATGCTAAATTCTTCAGGGGTATGAATCAAGCCCTCAGCGAGCTTCTGTTTTTATCTAAGAAGATAAGGCAGTTTCATAAATTAGAACAAGTAACTAAACTCCTCTGGGCTTCATTTATCTCACTTATTTAATAGAAGATTTGGGGTCTGAAAACTAAAAATCATTGAACAAGACTACACTGCTCTGAAGATGCAGATAAAATGGATGGATATATGAATGCATGGGTGTGGGGGGGCGTGGATGGATAGGTGAGTGTACCAGTGAGTAGAAGGGTCTGTGTATAAATGGATGGAAGGATGGATGGATAGGCAGGTGAATGGGTGGGAGGCGAGTAGGTAGATGGATAGATGTAGGTGGAAGGATGGACGGACAGGTGGATGAAGAGTGGATTGTGGGTGGACTGATGAATGAATGGATGAGGAGATGAGTGGGTGTGTGGGTGGATGGGTGGATGGATAGATGGGCTGACAGGCAGATGAACAGATGGGAGAATGGATGGATAGATGAATGCGGAGTGAGTAGAAGAGTATATGTGTAAATGGGTGGAAGGGTAAATGGGTAGGTGAATGGGAGGGCGGTATGTGTCGGTAGATGGATAGATGAGGTGGATGGGTGGATGGATATGTAGGTGAGGAGTAGATTGTGGGTGGACTGATGAATGAATGGGTGAATGAATGGACAGGCACATGTGGGTATGGATATATAATGGGTGAGTGGGTAGGTGGGTATGGAGGTGGATCAATAAATGTAGGTGAATGGATCGGTGGGTGGGAGATAGATTGTGGGTGGATTAACGAATGGGTGAATTGATAGTCACCTGTGGGGGTGAATGGAAGGGTGGGCAGGTGAGTAGATAGATGAATGAATGCAGGTGAACAAATGGATGAGTGGATGGATGGATGGCTGGATGGATGGGTGGATGGATGGGTGGATCCATGGGTAAGTGGGTGGACAGATGACTTGATGGGTGTGGGAGAGGGATGAAGATACCCATATTTAAGTCTATATTTCACATATAAGGGAAAAGTTGATAGTTATCTTCCTGAGTCTGGTTTGTTTTACTTAATATGTTAGCTTCCGTTTCTATCCATTTTTCCGCAAAACAACATAATTTCGTTCTTTATAGCTGAATAAAACCCATTATGTGTGTATAGCTGTATCACATTTTCTGTATCCATTCTCTTGCTTGGGGCTTATATGCTGGTTCCATACCTCGGCTAATGGGAGTAACGCTGTAGTAAACATGGGTGAGAGGTGTCTTTATAGCAGGGCCTGCCATTTCTTTGTTGAAGAGCATCCAGGATAAAGAATCAGTGGAAGAAGAGGGAGCAGGCTGGGGCTATACATTTGGGAAAGAGAGAAGAACTGGGATTTTTTTTTTAATCCTCATGAGCACCTGACTCTAACAGTCTTTTCCTATGTACTATGAAGCAGGAATAGGAGGCTGCGTCCTGAATGTACCAGCCGGTTCAGGCAAAGGTCGCACATCATAGGAAACGGCTGAGGATACCTCGTGAGTAAGTCTTCTTAAGAAAGTGTTAAATATGTAGGAGCTGAGAGATGGTTCAGTGAGTCAAGTGCTTGCTGCACAGGCATGAAGATCTGAGTTCAGTCACACAGACACGGAGCGGGACAGACAGGCATGGCGGCATGAGCTGCAATCCCAGCACTGGGAGAGTGGAGATGCACGGAGCCCCTGGACCTCAGTGGCTACTCATTCTAACTCAGGGAGAGACTTTGCCTCAAAAATAAGATGACAGTAGACAGGAGCCCACATGATTGTGAGGAAGAAGTTTTGAAAAGTAAGCCTTGTTTTCACCCTTCACACAAAGATACTTTATTTCTATACAAGGCATTGCCCGATGCTGGGCTTAGGCTGCCGTGCACTGAGAAGATGCGAGTCTCAGTTTCTGTTCTGCTGCTGGGAGGAAATGCCCTGACAAGTGCCTGTTAAGGAAAGAAGGGGCTATTTTAGTTGACAGTTCAAGGGACGTTGTAGAGAGGAAGTCGAGGCAGCAAGGGCTGGAAGCAGCTGCTTACGTCACTTCCATAGTCAGGGAACAGAGAAAGAAGATGTACGATGATGTACGATGTTGCTGTTGCACGTCTCTTGCTCCATTTACACAGATCATGATGCCAGACCCAGGGATGATGACGCCCACAGTGGGTGGGTCTTCCCATCTCTATTGATGCAGTCAAGACAGCCCTCCACAGGGATGCCAGGATGCTAGACACCTCAGGTGACTCTAGATTCTGTCAAAGTGACAATCACCACTAACCCGCTAACCGTCACTACCTGTTACCAGAAGAGCGAAGTTTTGAAATCCCTGTTGTAATTGTTTTGTGCATAAAAAGGGACTTTTCTTCCAGCCTTGCACTTTCTTTAAAGCAAAGTATGCTTCATATGCAAAATTCTTTGCTCCCAGGCAATTCCTGGGGCTTTGCTGCCTTTTCTTTCTTTCTTTTTTTTTGTAGCACTCAGGGAAAGGGAAAAAATGATATATTTGATCCTGGATGAAGCCAAATATTTGCATACCTTTGCAATTCACCTCTCCCTCACCTGGCGGTTTGGCCATGACGGAGGAAGCCTGGAGCCCTTGGGGAACAGATTAGCTGAGCCAGCCTGGTGAGCAAGTTCAATCTCCTCTGCTGTGTAAACATCTCTCACCTCTGGGGCCCTTAAGAGATTAATGAAAGTCAGCAAAGATCAGTGCACAACACTTGTGTGGCCGCTGTTGTTCTGGGCCCAGTGGATAGCTATCTGTGCTCTTGATCTTCCACCCCATTGGGAAGCTGCCAGGATGCATCTGCAAGTGTTTGTTTCAACTACTCTAGGGGTGGGCTGTGGAATCTCTGCAAACCCCACCTCCAGGGCAGCAGTTGGTACTGATGATACCAGTTTGGGGGGGCTAAAGGAAGCTTATGCATTCTTGCCCTTGAACCCCTACAACTGAGATCTAAGTGAACCTCTTTTCTTTATAATGTTACGTAGGCTTGGACATTTCAATAAAACAGTTAAAAACGGACAATGCTGATGTGGCTGCTTCTATTCTGGCCCCAGTGGAAGGCTGTCTGGGCTCTCAACTATCCACCCCTTTGGGAAGCTGTCAGGATGCTTCAGACAACTGTGCTTCAAATGCAGAATCAGAGAATTTTATAATAGTGTGGGTTGTGTGGATCATGAAATCCAAGTGCTTGGCCAAGGTCAAATCCGCTCTTTATGGTAGAGGTCCAAATAAGGGCCATACCCTTTTATTTCTAGTTTACGAGGTACTATTTTGCCCATCAATATGACAAAATATCTGACAAAACTAACATAAGGTAGGACACCATTTAAGGAGACATAGTCCATCATGGTGAAGAAAGCATGGTGGCAAAGGCTGGTCACATTGCAGCTGCTCAGCTCACTTTCTTCTTTGTATTCAGTCTAGGACGTCAGCCCCATGGGATGGTGCTGCCCACAATCAGGGCAAACATTCCCTTCTTAGTCAAACCTCTCTGGAAACACCCTCACCAACTGCATCCCCTAATCCCTCAACACCGTATCTTTGAGATGATTCTAAACCCAGTCAAGCTGACAATAGGGATTAGTTCTGACAACGTGTTAGACTTTTCTCTACTCCACTCTATTCTAATGGATACATTTACAAAACATGAGTGTAATTAGCTATGCCAACCTGGAGTCTTCCAACATAACTGGGATGTCACTGGGGGATTTCTGAGTCCGGAGGTCTGCAGAGTGGTTCCTCACAGTGTAGATGTTGGGAGAAATTCACAGTGTTCCCACAGTTTCCTTTAATTCCCTTCCCTTCAATTTCCTTTACATTCCTTTCTTTTTCTTCTCATTCTTCCCTCCCTTGATTCTTCCCTTCTCCCTCCTTCCTTCCCCACCTTCTTTTTTCTCTCTTTTTCTTCCTTCCTTCCTTCCTTCCTTCCTTCCTTCCTTCCTTCCTTCCTTCCTTCCTTTCTCTCTCTCTCTTTCTCTCTCTCTTTCTCTCTCTTTCTTTCTTTCTTTCTTTCTTTCTTTCTTTCTTTCTTTCTTTCTTTCTTTCTTTCTTTCTTTCTTTCTTTCTTTCTTTCTTTCTTTCTTTCTTTCTTTCTTTCATACAGGTGGAAGCAGGTATACTCCAAAGGTTAACCTTAGGTCCTTTCTCAATTACTACTCTGTTTTTTGCTTTGTTCGAGACAAGGTATGTCACTTAACCAGGTACCATGCTTTCACCTTCATATATTTAGTATTTTTTAAACATGGATTGGCTGATTGATTGATTGATTGTGTGTGCGTGTGTGCGTGTACACAAGTGCCCGTGCATGCATGGGCAGGCATGCATATGCCACAGGAACATGTGGAGGTCAGAGGACAACTTTCACAATTTGTTTCTCTCTTTCCACCATGATGGGTGTGTCACAGAAAGTGATTTCTGGTTGTTAAGTTAGGAAGCAAGCATCTATACCTGCTGAGCCATCTCACAAACCATCTTTGTGTCTTTTAAAGCAAATATTAGACCTTTAAGAGATTATTTCATAGACTTGACTACAGGATATTGAGTCCCAAAGGAATGGAACAAAATCGGGGTGCATTTTTGAGGCTGCTATAATAGCAGGAAGGAGAGTACTTAGCATTGATCTTAGTGTGTGATGTCCAGGGAAGTCTGTTCATCTGCTTGGGCCAGGGTCGCTGTCAGGGGAAGAGGAGCTGTTGACAGTATCTTTTAGGTTTCCAGTGTCGCCTCAGGCAGGCCCTGGAATGTGACAGCCTGTGGACACTGGTAGGGCTCAGATACAGCATGTGTTATGTTGGATTATTCATTATGCTCAGAACAATGGGAAATTCTGCCAGGGAGAATGGGAGTTTGCTGGAAGCTGTGTTACAGAACATAATATGACATCTAAGTCTTCTGTGGAATGTAACCCATTACCATACCCCACGGGGCAGCTCAAAGTAACAGGATTGTAGCATATGAGACTTGGAAGGAAATTCCAAGAGGGTCTTGTCAAATCCTCTAGTTTTACAGGGAGGGAAATTCAGACCCAGAAAGGTTAAATAAGTCTCTCGGTGTTACAGAGAGATGCATAAGGGCATCAGGAAGAGGACTCGAGAGAGAGAGAAAAAGAAATATTTGTCAACACCTGCTCTGTAGTGGTGTCCTGGGTCACCAAGATGACTCAAACCTTGCCCCATCTGTAGGCAAGAAGGTCACAGCTCAGAAAGGTGATATTTCTTGCCTGGCTTCACCACTAAGTGATGGATGGGGCTATGATTTCTGACATCACGCAGATGGTCTTTTCAGTACTTGGTGGTTCTCATGGAAAGATAAACTGGTGGGAAGGGTGGGCCTTTGTGAGGAAGGGTCTACCTCTCCTGCACACATAGATCTCCCAAGATCTGTCACAAGAACAAATGTGGCTAGCCTGTACCATGACCTTGGCAAACAAGTACCATTTCCCATCTTGCTGAAAACTAAGATGAAGAAAGTCCCTCACTCTTTCCCCAGATAACCCAGCTCACCACAAGCCCAAGGATGTGCTGAGTGTCTTTACATTCTGATCCCCTTCCTCTGTAAAAATGAGAAACCCGGGACATTTCCCATTCAGAACTCCCCAGAATTCTACCTTTTCGAAGCTGGTGCCAGTTCTTCATCTTCGCATTCACTGATGCTGGGGTTAACCAAAATATGTTCAATTGCTGATTCTAAGAGCAAGATCATTTCTGACATTCAGTGGTATTGACTATCTTATACTTTGAGATTAAAAAAACAAAAACAACAAACAAACAAACAAAAAGCATCTCTGGACATAGAAGGATTGTCGGGGGACTGTGATGTCTTTCTCTGGCAGGAAGGTGAAGACTAAGAAATGGTATTTTTAAAGGTTCTTTCTAACTGATAACTGAGCTCTGGGAGCAAAGAAGAAGCTGGGGCTAGGGAGAAATGTCAGCCAGTGAAGTGTTCCCTGTACAAGTGTGAGGGCCTGAGGTCTATCCTTCAAACCTGCATAAAACACCAGCTGTAGTGACACATACTTGTAATCCTACTGCTGGGAAGGAGGAGGAGACAGATCTCTGGTCAACTAGCCTAGCCAAATAGGATGAGTTCCAAGTAAAAAAGAGATGTATTGTCTCAAAAAGACAGGGTGAAACAAGGCGGATAGCAACTGGGGAGTGACACCGAAGGCTGACTTTTGCTTCTATATGTAGATACATACACATACTTCCAAACATCCATGAGCATCTCTTTCTCTCTCTCTGTCTCTTTGTCTCTGTCTCTCTCTGTCTCTCTCTTTCTCTCTCTCTCTCACACACACACATACCCCAAAAGAGAAAGAAGGACATGGACACTGGCCAGGCTGGTGGTAACCATGGCTATGATTTGGGGTTGGTGGCCCCACTCTTAAGGCTTTTTGGTTTGGCATGAAGAACATTCCATGAAAATAGGAACACCCAAGAGAGCTGATGAAAGTGACATTCAAATGAGCATGGAGGGGGATGGAAAAGCCACTGTGAATCTTATTCCCATGGAAACAGTAATTGTGGTCTTGGATCTTGAGCACAGCACAGGCAATTAAGTGAATCAGAGATTAAAATACAGCCTCACATGTAGCAATTTAATGGTTGGGAAAGGCTCAGAATCAGAATGTGGTTGTGGCATCAGATGCCACAATTAAAAGAGAAAGAGAGAGAGAGAGAGACCAAGTCTGTGACTCTTCAGGTTCCTTGGAGAGTCTGGGATTCATTGACCTTGAACTTGGATCTTCCATCTCTTAGCACAGACACACAATCCAGGTTTGTTCATGAAGAAGGTACTTGGATGAGTCTGGCTAAACTTCCCATTTATTTGCTCAGTGGGTATTCAATATATTGAAGATATATTAATGATTATATTAGATATGCTTTTCTTTGGCGAGTTGAAGACAGGTCATTGGTTAAATGATTAAGTCAGCAAACTACTTAAACTAATGTACGTTAGATATTTGGAAGCTTCAGTTTGGTTTACCAATAGCTGAAAGGCTGATGTCTGGTTGGAGTGTGGTTGTGGTCTGTCTGGAGTATGGATGGGGTCTGGTTGATGTATAGTTAGAGTCTGATTTGGATATGAATGGGGTCTGGTTGACAGCTGGTTGATGTCGGGTTGGTGTCTAGTTGAGGACTGGTTTGACTCTGGATGGTGTCTAGTTTGGGATTTGGTTGGGTTCTCTTGTGGGTTTTGTGGATTTCTTATTGAGGCCCAGGTGATGCCTGGTTGTGATCGAGTTGGGGTCTGTTTAGGGGCTGAAGTATGTCTGGTTGGAGGTTGTTTCTTCTTTCAGTCCCATTCTGAAAAGAAGTCCCAGTGGAGACTCCTAAACTCTACTTTTAGGAGTAGATTTTAAACCTTTAAACCAACTTGATAACAGAGTAAACTACATAAAATTCTTTCTATAATATCCTTTCTTTACTTCCATTTTTAAATACGTCTGGACTTTGAATTCAGTGAGTATTGAACTGGACTCAATCAAATTGCTCCACCAGAGCAATGTCATATTTTAGATCTAAAGTGTCCTCACCTCCACACATGTGTTTGAAACCTTGGTCCTCAGCAGGTAGTGCTGTTGTGAGAGGTTGTGGTATCTAGCTGGCAGATATGAGTCACTGGGGGGCGATCCTTTGAGAGTTTTAACCTAGCCTTGACCCCCAGTCCCTCACCCCCCTCACCACCCCGCCAAGATGTGAACATGTGCAAACTTCTGCTGCCATGGACAGAACAGCGCTGGACACCATGCCTTCCCTACCTTTGAACAGTGGGACGAAGTTAGTCTTTCCTTCCTTAAGATCTGTTCAATATTTTGCTGCAATAATGGAAACTAAGACAAGTAGAAATCACTGAACTGTAGCTTTAATGATTGAAATTATGCTATTTAGAAACTACAGAATAGGGCTGGAGGCATGGCTCGGTGGCTAAGTGCACTGGCTGCTCTTGTGGGGAACCTGGTTAGGTTCCTAGCACCCACATGTGGCTCACAACAATTTGTACCTCCAGTTCCAGGGGATCTAATGACTCTCCTGACTTCATAGGCTGCTAAACACATATGATGTACATACATATGACACACACACACACACACACACGCACACACACACACATTCTCTCTCTCTCTCTCTCTCTCTCTCTCTCTCTCTCTCTCTCTCAGACACACATACATACACATAAAATAAAATAAAGACTTTAAAAAAAACCACAAGATAGATGGTTTTGTCACTATGAACCAATTGGCAAAATTTGAAAAACCAAAACAATACCCTCCTTCCTGAGTTTTCATTTTGAACAAAGATATGTCTTTTATAAAAACAACGACAGGGCTGGGGAGTATCTCAGTTGATAACGTGCCTGCTGTGCAAGCACAGGGATCTGAGTTCAAATCCCCAGAACTCATGTAAGAAGCTGGGTACAGGATCACTATGACTTCCTAGCCAGCCAGTATAGTTGAGTATGGTGAGCTCCAGGTTTCATGAGAGACCCTGTCTCAAAAAATAAGGTATAGAGTGATCAAGGAAGACACCCAATGTTGACTCCTAACTTCCATGTTCTCCTTCAAACGGTAACCAAAATAAACAAACAAAAACTTTGTTTATCTTTGATTATGACTTTGGTATATGAAAACAAGAGCCAATTACATCATCATTTAAAAAGACTTATGTGTTGATTTGATTAGAAAATTCCCAGGCACTGTATATGTATATGTATATGTATATGTATATGTATATGTATATGTATATGTATATGTATTTATATGTATATGTATTTCTATATGTATATGTATATACACACATGTATATATGCATATATACACATATATGCATATATGTATATATACACACATATATGCATATATGTATATATACATGCATGCACATATATGTGTATGTATATTTCATATACATATATACACATATATGTATATATATTCAGTATTTCATTAATATTATATCCATTGGAGACTATTTCCCACAAATACTGCTCAACAGAAACCCACACAGATACAAACAAGCTTCGAAATTCTGAGGTGCGTTTCAGAAAGCATTTCATTTCCCACTTCTTAAAATGTTTAAAAAAGAGAAAAAGAAAAGGAAACATTTCAGACCCACCTATCCCCATTTTATTTTAGCTTAATTCTTCCAGAGCCCTAACCCGGACATCTCAAATAATCACATTTGAGAACCGACAGCTGTGTGTCTGGCACTGACACCAACCCCACCCCGACCCCCAAATCTGTCTCCTTTTCTCTCTAGTGATCTTCCATTCTGACTCACCCTCTACTTCCTTAATTGGCTTTTTGAGAACATCTCTCACACAGCCCACACTGGCATCATATTTACTATATAGTAGAGGCTGGCTTTGAGTTCCTAGTATTGCTGCCTCTACTTCCTGAGTGCTGGGATTACAGGCATGCACTACCATGCCTGATTTATGTGACACTAGAGATCAAACCTAGGGCTTCCTGCATGCTAGGCCAGCACTCTATCAATTGAGCTACACGACCGACACTTAACCCTGACCTCTTGATGCTCTTGTCTCTATTTCCAAAATGCTGGGATTATAGGTGTGACCATTACACCTGGACCTTCCTTTTCTGCATCTTAACATGTGTGTGTACCTTCAGGCTTCTTTCTACCTAGTCACTCTTTGCAAGAAGACCAAACCTTGACATCAAAGCAGCAGCATAGCATATGAATCCTAGATATGTTAAATCTTCCCTCTTAACTGCATACAAATGGCCCTCTTTATTCTGCTTCTACCTCATAGAAGTGGCAATGGGCATCTCCCAGTTAACTGATTTGTGACTTCTTAAGTACATCCAGTTACCCTCTGTATTTCATTGTTTTTTTTCCTTCCGGAGGGTATCCTCTGATCCCCCAAATTAGCTGATATCAGTGGAACTCCTAAGTCTGCAGTTCTGCCCCATAGCTCTGGGCCCCACCCCCACTCAGATACATATTTGGTTGATTTTGCCTGTTGTCATAGCACCCTAAGCTCTAGGTGAGGCATAGGAATAACAACCTGGGAGTTAGCCAGATATCTGTCACCAGTATGCATTTTCACAAATAGACCCTTTTACTTGGCTGTGAGCTCAACCAGAGTTGCAGCTGTAAGCAAGGAATCCTCTCTAGCATAGGAAAATGTGGCCTGGTAAGCTAAAGTGTTCCTGAATTCTTCCTCCGTGATGCCGGTTCTGAGCAGGAGATTGACTTATCCTTCTGAGACATCACTGCTTTGAGAATGATGGGTGGTCCTTGGTAAGCTCTCAAGCATATCTTATTCATCGGGAATGGTTGGAGGGAAACTGTGTGAGGCAGCACAGGATACAGCTCAGGGTTTGGACTGTCACTCAATGTAGGCATTGAACACTTTCTAGCCTTATTCTACCAACTTCCCATTGATCCTGGGGTTCAGATGCAGGGTTCAAGAGGAACAATAACAGGAGAGATGAGGCTAAGGATGTTCATCAGAAGGTTTATTAATGCCATGTGCAGATAGACAGCATGGCAGGAGCTCTGAAGAGGAGTCAGGTCCATGTGGCTGAGTCAGAGTTTCTTTTCCTAGGAGGGGATGTTTCACAGCACAAGTCTGCAGCCAGACCCTCTGATTTCCCAACAGGAGGCAGGTAAGGGCATGGGGACTTAATGTGTGGTCATCAGCCTGTAAATTCACCCCCACCCCCACCACCCACCGGTGAGAAATCTGGGCACCTGGAGGCCTCTTAGTTAGAGGTTAGCAGGCAGTGCTCTGAGTAGGGCACCTGTGGGTACTGATGAGGGGAAGGGCTGCTGCAGGTTTTGTGGATTGAGCAGTAGTTTGGTCTGATTCTAACAAAGGGCTTAAAGGGCTCCGAGTTCTTGTATCCCAGAATTAGAATTAGACAGGCACATGTGTAGTCACAAGTAAAGCCAGAGAAAGGATGAACTTTCAAGGGAGGAAGTGGACTGGAGCAGGCAAACAGTTTGGCAGTCCAGATGACCCAAACATACAAAGGTCTGGTGCTTTCAATGTTATCTTAGTGTCCTTGGCTTATTCACGTAGAATATAATTCCTCATGTATTACTTATGCTACATGTAGTTTTATGTTTAATATGTCTCATTAGCATCTTGAATCTCACACACAATTGTGCCCCCCCCTTTTTAAACTATTGTAATGACCTATATGTCACCTTCAGGCACACTGGGGTGCCTCTACATCTGCCCTAGTGGCACAAACCAGTTATGTTGGCCTCAACTGGGGGTATTCCAACCTTGTGTTTTGTCTCTTTGTGTTCTTCATATTAATTCTGTAAGGCTTTACACAGGGCCATCCGGACAGCACTCTGCATCTTCTCTACTTTATCCACAGACTAGGTTCTGTTACCTGTCCTAACTCACCCATTAGAGAGAGGATTAACAGTGAAAGGCTGAGGAAGGAGATATAGTCAACTGGCCACACTGGAGACAGGAAACCATAAAAGGGTTCAGTGACCCTGATTCAGGGCACTGATGTGAGCTTTAAGTTGAAATAGAAGAGAAATTGTAGGAGGAGTCAAGAGGTGTGCATAGGTAAGCAGTCCTGCTGAAGGCAAGGTCTATTGCTGCTGACCTTTGTTGTGGTCAAGCTGTCAGAACCTTGTGAAATCTCTTCCTTGAGGGAACTCTTTCTCTGGCTTCAGCCATCTCCTCCCATCATAAGACCCCTGAGGAAACTCCAGTTCCTCAAGGGACCATGGTTTCAATGTACCTGGGAGGGATATACATGTATTCTTTGTTCCTGTAGTTTAGCTTCCAGTTCCTATGTTGTTACTTTTTTCATAGCTGTGACAAAATGCTTGACGAAAGCATTTAAGAAGGAAAAGTTTATTTTGTCTCATAGTTCAAGGGTATAGTCCATCACAGTAGGGCAGACACAGCAGCAAGAGCATCAGGCGGCTAGTCACATTGCAACCGCAGTCAGGAAGCAGAGAGGTGAACGCTGGAACTCAGCTCCTTTTTATTCAATCTGAGACCTCACTTCATAGACTCAAATAATGCTGCTTACATTTAGGGTGGGTCTTCCCACCTCAATTACCCAAATCTAGAGACCCCCCCCCCCCACATACAGGCCCAGAAGACCTCTCCTGCCAGATTCTAGAACCTCTTGAGTTGACAATCAATACTAAACATCATACTTCCTCTGCAGCGGACCGGATCCCTTCAAGGCTAGCCTGTTTCTCAATTTCCTGTCCTATATTTAATTCCTTCATATTTGAGTGTCCTTGAACCTCCTGCTAGTCAGAGGACTGGCCCCAGGCTGGCAGCAGAGCCAAGAAAAGGAGTCTTGATTAAAAACCTCCATGTGGTAGTTTGACAATCAGGTGTTCATTATCTCATGCGACAGAAGTACTGAAATGGAACAGTCACACATTGGAAACTCGCAGAGACTCGTACTTTAATATAATTATTTTTGAAAGAGTCTTCATCAGAGAGGTTAATAAGAGCAATACAGGTTAATAACCGAACCAAGGAACCGGACATCCTCTGATAATTGACTTTATTGATATGGAAAAATGCCCTGTGCTTCACCTGGGGGTAGTGGCCATTTCTCCTTACTCAATTATCTTCTAATGACACCTGATTCTTAGGCTCCTGCTCCTGCCATCATCTTCAGTCTCATTGCATCCCAGGAAGAAGAGCACACCTCTGAATTCTCTACAGACCTCAGCTGCTCCCCTGACTTCTGCAAGGGTAAAAAAGTAGAAGGAAAGGAAATGGAGTTTCCCAAGTCTATTGTGTTACTCAGACTTTTAGAATGGATCTCCAGTTTAGGGAGTCACAGTGCATGGACAGATTGCCATTAATAAGAAAGGTGCCAGAGGTCCCTGTGGAGGAATTTTTCACAAGTGTTGGCCTAGGATGTTTCCAGCAGTGACTGAGTGCAATATGATGGGGGTTTACATAGTTATAAAGGAGAAGAAAGACTCTACCGCTTCCTGGCTTCCTGATATGATAGTTGGCAGGACATGTAGCTCAGTGTATTACTGGAGTGTTTGTGGTACTGTCTACACTAACCAACTGCACTGGTGGCTGTGAGTTCAGCAGGGCAGTTATGTACAACCAGTAATGCTTGATTGTGACAGTCAATGATGACCTTGCCCTTTTGTGTATTTCCGATACTATGCTTGCTTTGGATCTCTCCTTCTCTTGTTGTCTGTCCTTGGGTGTCTCCTGCCCTCTCTCCTTCACTTCCTCTTTGCCTCCCTCCTTCCTCCTCCTCCTCCTCCTCCTCCCCTTTTTCCTTTTCTTTCTCCCTCTTGTGGTTCTAGAGATACCCTCTAGGATACCCTGCACACCAGGCAAGCACTGTACTGAGACACATCTCCAGCCCCTTGATGGAAGAGTCTAGGCAAGTTTTCCACCTCTTCTTTAGTTTTTATTTTGAGATCCCATCTCATTAACTTGATCAGCTGGACTTAAATCACTCCATAACTCTGGTTGGCCTTGAACTTGGGATCCTACCACTTCAGCTTCCCAAGTATCTGGATTCACAGGCCTGTGCACCGAATCTGGCCATATGATACTTTCAATCATTATTTGAGTGTCTTCCTTCTACTTATTAAGACAAGAGTTCATTGTAAAACAATGCTCCAGTTGCCTTGTGTGTCTTGTGTTTATGCTCTGTCTTGATTGCATCGAGAGGTGACATCAAGTGAGTGGCCTGTAATGTTCTAGTTTTGTGTAAATGCACTTGGTGATGTCATAAGACCACAGCATCCCCTAAGGGATCACACCCAAGCTCCTCTGTCATTCAGCACCACTTGGCTGTGTAATAGAATGGATGATTTCGAGTGGTGGTGGGTGTTCACAGTGGAATGCTCTGGTAGACAAGCTCGCAAGCCAGATAGACACTTGGATGGATGAACTCCGTGAAGTTCTTCAGGTGGCATTTGGTGGCTAAGCTCTCTGAACTATTCCCAGTGCCCAGGCCTAGAAAGACATTGGAATGTCTGTCTGTACATGAGCAAAGGAGAACAGGGTGTTGTGATAACACTGTTATCAGAAGCAGCCCAGGGGAGGAAAGGGCTTACTTGGTTTTCACTTCCACATCACAGTTCATCACTGAAGAAGGTAGGGGCTGGACTGGACTTCAAGGCAGGATCCTGAAGCAGAAACCATGAAGGAATTGCTGTTCGATGACTCATGCTTAGCTAGCTTTCTTATATATAGGTCAGGATCACCTATTTAGGGGATGGTGTCACCCACGGTGGGCTGGGTCCTTTGTATCAACTAATAATCAAATCCTAACCCTTATCCTTACCCCCAAAGACATGGTCACAGGGCAATCTGATTTAGTTCCTCAGTTGAGACTCTTCTCAGATGACACTAGGATATGTCAAATTGACAATTAAAGCTAAGACACTAAGAGATTGAAGCGATCTTCCCTGAGTGGATACTTGGTGCCCAACACTCAGCTCTTTTTGTTCCATCACCTCGAATTCTCTCTTGTAGCATTTGTTTTTTGTTTATCAGCCCTCAATGATGTCTTCACACTATAACTGATGCCACCTCCAGTCTCCAGTGACAAGTCTCATATTATTCTGGCTACTGTTTTATAAGCCAGAATTTTTTTTTTCTCTTTGAAAAAATATTTTGTTTTTAATTATGTGTGTGTTGTGAGGAGGGGATAGGGGGTGGAGTCATGAGTACATAAGTGCAGTATTCACTAAGACCAGGAGAGGGAGTCAGATCCCATGGAACTGCAATTACAGGGTGATTATACGCTACCTGGTGTGGGTGCTTGGAATAGAACTCAGGTCCTCTGCAAGAGCAGCAAGTGCTCTTGGTGGCAGAACCATCTCTCCAACCTCCAGATTCACTTCTCAAGATCTATTACTTCCTAATTCACTGATCCATCTGTTTATGGTTTAGTCTGTTCTTTCACTGGAAACCAAAGAGTAGTATGGATTCATTCATTATCTACCACTGTTTAGTAAGATTTATTTTTAAAAATACTTTTATTTATGTGCATGCATGCATACATGCCTGTGTACCTGCATGTCACATCTTTTCAGGTGCCTGCAGACTGCTGGAAGAGAGTGAGAGATCCCCGGGAGCAGGAGTGACAGATAGTTGTTAGCTACCTAATGTGGGTGCTGGGGCCTGAACTTGGATCTTCTGGGAGAGCAGCAAGAGCTCTAACTGCTGAGCCATCTCTTGAGCCACAGCATCTACTTTAAACCTGGATCTCCTGCTCCCCCAGACCTGGGCTCCACCTATTAGGGTACCTGGATCTCCCCAACCCCCAGACCTGGGCTCCACCTATTAGGGTACCTGGATCTCCCCAACCCCAGACCTGGGCTCCACCTATTATGGTACTGTGGTCCACTAGATTCAGGCTGACCCCTACTAAGTCCACTGGGTCAATTATACAATGAACTGGAATCTTCTAAGGAATAAAAAACTCACGGCATAGCTGAAGATGACCTAGAACTTCCGATCCTCCTCCCTCTACCTCTGGAGTGTTGAGATTACAGGTGTGACTCATCATGTCCACACCTGTTCTGTTACTTAGCATAATGTTTATAGTCTCATTTATTTTGCTGTACATATTTAATCCTCCGCTCCATTTATTTTGCTGCCTGAGTAATTATTATAGTTTCATTCTGTTGCTGTGACAGATACCATGGCCAAAAACAGTACAAAAGAGGAAAGTATTTTGCTTGACATTTCCGGCCACCCCTGTGCAACTTTGGGTCTGACCTGACTGGAGTGACAGGGAATGAAGGCATGACACACACACCTACAGAAAAGCTGAGATCAGGTGGACCATGTGCTGTGATGGAGATGAACCAGCAGCCCAGAAACTTGGTACATTTATTACATACAGCTGAACGATGAGATAGGCTAACGGTTTTTGTTAGTGTGACCCTGTAGGGGAACAGTCTCAAGCTGAAGTCACCTGGGAGGAGGAAGCTGTGGCTGATACTGTTTGTACACACTGACAATGGACTTACTCCTACTAGAGGAAGGTCTTGCCATTCCCCTGGATCTGAGGCATTTGGGGTCCTTGACATGGTCATGATCATGTCATGCATGCTCATACATACAGGGGTACACTTGCTCCTCACAACAGTCCACTACTGAGGAAAGTCAGGACAGGAGCCTGAAGGCAGGATTGTTTGCTATTCCATGCGGTGTTATCCTGTCCAGGGAACTCACAATCAAGATGTACAGCAGGAACCATGAAGAATGCTGCTTGTTATCTTGAAGGACTGTGGTCAGCTAGTTTTCTTATATAGCCCAGGACCACCTGCTCAGGGAATGGTGCTGCTCATAGTGGACTGTGCACTCTTACAGTGAGTAAAGAATCAAGATATGCCCATGGGTCAATCTGATCTGGGTAATAAGTACCTCAACTGAGATTCCTTTCTCAGGTACCCAGGCTATGCTAAGAATACTGGAGATTGAACCCACAGTACCTGCCTGCTAGGCAAGACTCTACCAACTGATGCTACAATCCCAACACTGGAGCTAGATCTTAAAGATACCTATCCACTTATACATTTAACCAACAGACATCACACGTGTAGTAATAAGGTTGCTGTGCTGTCTCAGTAAGGAGGACACAGTGGCATTTTCATAGGTGCAAACCTTTCCAGACCTCAGCAGAGGGAACACTGTCACGGCAAGCTGTATACTGGACAGTGGAACCCCGAGCATCTCAGCTCAGGTCTTTTTGTTAATTCAGAACTCCTCAGGTGCAGATCATAAGCAATCAGCTTTCCCGAAGAAATCCAACACCTGCAGACAATACAAAATGCCAAGGCCTATGCATCCCCCTTTCCAACAGCAGATACAACAGTATTTTAAACACAACTGAAAATAAGCTTCTACACGCATGAGCGTGTGAGATACTCATAACCTGGTGCCAAGCCCTAGAGTTTGAAACCCCAAAATCAAGCCGAGTGTCTCCTGCCTGTGATCCCAGAACTCAGGAGGTTGAGGAAGGAATCACAGAGAACTGGTAGAGAGGAAGAGCTTGCTTCCTGTCCAGTGAATTTATATGATGCTAGCACTCCCAGTGCTAATGGTCTTCAGCGGCAGATTCTTTGAGTCTACCTTAAATATGTATACCTTAGAAACCAGGGAGATGGTTAAGTCAGTAAAGTGCTTACCATTATAGATGAGAGCCTGAGTTTGAAACCTGGCACCAAAGTAAAAAGCCAGACATGATGGCATGTGTTGGTAATCAGGGCACTGGGGAGGTGGAGACAGGAGGATTCTGGGGGTGTGCTGGCCAGCTAGTGCATTTGAATTGGTGATCCCCAAATTCTGTGAAACAACTTGTCTCAAACCACATCAAAAAGAAGGTGGAGAGTAATTGAGGAAAACACTGATATTGACTCTGCCCTCCACATATATGAGTACATATATTACATGCATACCCACACACACCCACATGCCTGCTCCCCACACAAGACACACCCGTTAGAACTGAAGAGGAAGTTGGAGGTGCAGAAATCAGCTAATCTGTGGAAGTCCATTCCAAGCCCTGAAGTCCGAGTCTCTGTAAAGTTGGGATGTGGGAATATTTAAATGACTGAAGTTGAGTTCTGTGTGAATATTGATGCTTTCCAGCTGCCAACTTCTATAATAAATAAATTCGATATCAAAGGTTCTCAGATGCCGTGTTAGAAGTCCCTCGGATCAACCTGACTGTGTTTCCCAGCTTCAGCCTCGGGTGTGAGAAAGGTGATCAAAGGGACCCAGGAAAAAAAAAAAAAAGGGAGTAATTCACTTTGTTGATTTCTGTGTATATTTAGTCCTGTGGGTGCCTGGGGATTTTTTAAACATTAGCTCCTTTTAAATCAAGTTGGGCACCCTATAAATCAAAATGATAAATGATTGATAAATAAACTGTCATTGCTACAATTAGATTTTCCATTATACTTGTATGCTATAATTTAAAATGTAATTTCCCTTGAAGCTCATAAAGGCACTGTAGTAATAGGGTGTCACAATGTATTAGGGACAAGTGTGAGCATGTGGCTGAACATGTACCTCTATGTAGAGTGGGACTGAGCTGCAGGGTTTGGTGCAAGCTCAGGCTTGGCTCCGGAGGCACGGTCAGATTGCATGACATTTCAAGGAACTCAGTGTATTGGCTAGACAGACAGTAGTCTAGGAGGAAGGAAACCCTGAGGCTGGAGATGTTACTCGGGATGTCAAGTACTTGCCACGTAAGCATGAGGGCCTGAGTTCAGATCTCCAGTTCCCACATGAGAGCTGGATGGAGTAGTGCACACATCTGTAATTCTAGCATTTCTACCAGGAGACGGGAGAATCCTTGGAAGCTTGCTGGCCAGAATGACTAAGGTACACAGTGGCGAGTAGCAAGACAGATCACATCTTAAACAGCTGACCTTCACATGCACATTGTGCCTTGCAAATGCCTACATTTACACACAGAAACATGCACAGAGACACACACACACATATACACAAATACGCAAAGAAGAAGGATCAAATGGACCAAAAATGTGAATTAGCATAGGGATGGACACTGGACTGTGGTTAAAAACCACCATTCTGTTACAGGCCAGGCATACGGTTTCCCACACATGGGCAACTCTGCTTTTCTTAAGGAGAAGTCAACCAGTTTCTCATGAAAGATGGATGTGCCTTCCACAGCTGTTTTCCTTTTCCATCCAACTAGTGACAGGATTGAACTTCTTTACATTTCTTATTAAAAAACATCAACAATCTTTGTGTGAGTATGGGTGTGTGATTATGCCGTCGTGCACACGTGGAGGTCAGAGATAAACCTCCAGGTTTGGTCCTCTACTTGCACTGTGTTTGAAGCCGAGTCTCTTGTTGATCACCAGCAGACTGGCTGGTCTGTGAGCTTCTGAGGAATCTGAGGATTCTCTAGTCTCTGCCTCCCATTTCTTTGTCAGAGCTCTGAATGCTAGGCATATGCTACTGTGTCCAGTTTCGTCATTCTGGGAATCCAGACTCATGTGTTTGTGCTAGTGTGGCAAATACTTTATCCACTAAGCAATCTCTCCAGCCCAGCGCTGAACTTATTCTGATGACCTACTGCCATGGTCTGGATGTGGAATGTCTCCCACGGGCTCTTGTCTTTGAAACTTCCTCCCCAGCTGGTGGCATTGCTTTTGGAATATTTCGAAGCCTTCGAAAGGTAAGACCCTGCTGCAGGAAGTGGGTCCCTTGGGGTAGACCTTGAAGTTTTACAGCTTAGCTCCACACCCTGTTCACTCTGCATCCAGACTACAGATACAATGTGCCCACTCACGTCATGCTCTTGGTGCCGTGCCTGTCTATCCTGCCATGGTGGATCACATCCATTCTTAGGCTATGAGCCACAGTAAATCCCCCTTCCCTTAAGATATCTTGTAGCAGTAGCAAGATAAATAACTAATATACTTCCTCAACTCAAATACTTAGAAATAGGATTCAGGTAGTATGATCTGACCAATGTCCTTAATTAACGTAGCCACATCTACTCCAGTCTTCAAACATTCAGGAAATGATAGATACAACAGCTTACAATCAAAAGATAGATTTTTAAAAAGACAAGGTGACTTCTGACTCAACACTCTAGGATTAGCCCGATGGATTCATATTTGGATATCCAGACAAACATTTACCCCGTTTTTGTAGGTGGGATTTTTCTTTCTATGCTCAGAGAAGTTGAACCTTAACCATCATGTGTGACATTAGTTAACGTTTGAATGGACACATTGCGTTAGCTACTTTTCTCAGTGCTCTGACAAAATGCCCGGCAGAAGCAGCCAAAGTTAAGAGGGATTTATTTGGCTCAATTTGAAGTTACCCATCACAGCAGGGAGGCACAGTGGCAGGGTCAGCCCTATCTTTACATCCTGGTTACCAAAACGCCACAAGCAGAGTTCTCTAGACAGAAATACAAAGAAAGTCAAATCTTCAGAGGGACTAGTGGAACAAGTCTCTCAACTCAGCCCTGTTTTTCAAAAGTTCCACAACCTCCCAGGACAGAATACCATCTGGGTATTCACTGGGTATTCAAAACCTAACCCTGTTGGGTATTTCTCCAGCTTCGTTTCTGTAGCTATGACAAATTCCCTGACACAAAGCTACACGGGAGAGGAAAGGTTTTGTCTTATAATTCCAAGTTCCAAGAAGTCATATCCACTGATCAAGAGTGGCTAGAAATGCACCTTTGCTTGCTTGCTTACTTGCTTAGCTTTCTCCTCTCGTGTATTATTCAGGACCCCCTATCTAGAAAATGAGACCCCCAACGGTGGGCTGAGCACTCCTACATCAATTAACAATCCATACAATCCCTACAGATATATCCACGGGCCAACCTGATACTAAGTCCTCCTTAGACATTCTTCCCAGTTGACCCCAGGTTGTATGAAGTTGATAGTTAAAACTAACAAGCGCAGGAGTGAAAGGCCTTTCACATTCAAACCAGAGCACACTGAGATCATTTTTAGCTCATGAATTCTGTGCAAACTTTCTTTGGATATCTTTCCTAAAATGTCCACCCCCATTTCTACAAATGACTGTCCCGCTTGTGAGCTTATCTCTAAGCCGTTTTCCCACGGATGCAAATATTCACCCTGAGTCGTGCTTCTCTGCACCCTACTCCATTAGACTGTAAAGACTGGTTACTTAAAGAAGGGTGAATGCTTCAGAATTGAAAAGAGGGGCCCTGACTCTAGAGAAGGGTCAGGTTGCCACAAATGCTTCTCGTTCTCACCCACCCCCACAGCTCATTAGTGCCACATGTCCACATTTAAATTCTGCCCACAGAGAAAGCTGAATGGATGTCACCAGGCTGGTGTTAAATCAACAGTCCCTGTTCTCAGAAGGCTCCCTGTGACCTGAGCTTTTTAGAATGACCCAAGATCATTACAGATTCACTGGACTGTGGCTGTTAAGGTCTGGTTGGTGTCAGAAGCCCCAGTGTCCATTTATAATTCTTCCTGTAGCTCTTTCCTTGTCCCCAAATTGGCCATCAAGTGGTTCAATTGACCTTGAAATGTAGATTATAAATTGTGACTTGTGAAAACTAGAGATTCCAAAGTGATTTTTCCCCCCAATTTGGCCTTAATTTACCATGTATTTTATTTTTTATTATTTTTTCTTAATTTTCCAAGGATTTTTTTTTCCCTTTCTGTTTGGAAGTATGTCTGGCCTTGTTAGCAAGGACTGAACTAGCTATTCATTAAAATTAATGAAGCCAACTTCTAAGGCCTCGATCAGAAGTTCATGCTGGATATGTCAATGTTGATCAGAATTACTATCAGAACAGGAGGCTTTCCCTAATTTCTCTCTACAGGCTGGTAGTAACACACAGGGAATTTATTCACTTAAGATTCACCAGGGAGAGAAAGTTAGGCACTATGGGGCATGCCCATAATCCCAGCACTTGACAGGCTGAAGTAGGAGGACTGCTGCAGGTTTGTGCAAATCCAGACTACATAGCAAGTACCAGGCCAGCCCAGCAATTTAGTGAGACCCTGATTCAAAATTAAATGTAAACAAAAAGCAGGGGATATAAGTCAACAGTAGAGTGCTTGCTCAGAATGCCACCAGTGAGAGAATGAGAATGTCACTCAGTGTTAGAGCACCTGCCTAGAATCCCCCAGTGAGGGGCTGGGGTGTGGCTCAGTGTTAGAGCACCTGCCTAGAATCCCCCAGTGAGGGGCTGGGGTGTGGCTCAGTGGTAGAGCACCTGCCTAGAATCCCCCAGTGAGGGGCTGGGCGCGTGGCTCAGTGGTAGAGCACCTGCCTAGAATCTCCCCCCCCATTCCCGCACCCCCAGTGAGGGGCTGGGGGCGTGGCTCAGAGATAAAGCACTGCTTGTATGAGGTCCTGGAGTCAATCCCCAAAACTACCACTACCAGGAAGAGAAAAGCAAAGAAAGAAAGGAAGGAAGGAAAGAAGGAAGGAAGGAAGGAAGGAAGGGAGGAAGGGAGGGAGGGAGGAAGGAAGGAAGGAAGGGAGGGAGGGAGGAAGGAAGGAAGGGGGAAAAAGAGAGAGAGAAGGAAAGGAAAGGAAAGGAAAGGAAAGGAAAGATTGGGAAAGAGAAATTTCATCATAGGACTTAATATTACAGATTTACTCCAGTTGATGCTTGAATTTACCTAGAAAATGTATGAAAGCATATGTATAAGATTTTCTAGACTGTTTGAAATCTCTTTGCCTTTTCCTATCCTCTCTTTCTTGCTTTTGTATGAAGAATTGCTTTGGATATTTTCTAGAGGGATCCTGGCACTTGTGGCACAGGCTCCAAGCTGATTTAACTGGGGGCACGGCACATACTAGCCAACTATTCTACCATTGAGCTATATACTCCCAACCCCTTTTGTTACTTATTTTGAGACAGAGTCTCACTATGTTGCCCAGGTAGCCTTGAACTCACTCTATAGTCTAGGTGTACCTTGAACTTGTAATCTTCCTGATTCATCCTCCCTAGTATCTGGGATTATAGATATATAACTGTGCAACCACACTCAGATTGCTTTGTGTTACAATGTGTTACAATGCTTGAGTTAAGGCTTAAGCCCAGGAAATTGTGTAGGCAAGTGCTTTATCACTGAGCCACGCCCCTAACCCCTCACTGGGGGATTCCAGGCAGGGGCTCTACCACTGAGTCACACTTCAGCCTCTCACTGGGGGATTCTAGGTAGATGTTCTACCAGTGAGTCACACCCCAATCACCTCACTGGGGATTCTAGGCAAGGATTCTATCACTGAGCCATGCCTCCAGGGCCTCACTAGGGAATTTCAGATAAGGGCTCTATTATTGAACTGATTCTCCAGCCACCTTCCCATCTTTTAATGTATGACCCCCGTGGCAATGGCGATTTTAATCTTAAAACAAGTTTATACATTCTGCCAATTTCCAATTTGACAGAGATATTGAAAAAAAAAGATCCCATTGCGCCTCATTTTGCCCGAGAGAAAGTACATATTCATCAAATCACACTTGGAAAACAGAAGGAAGAAGCTAAGTCGAAATCAACCCATTGTCATATCTTTGCAGAGCCCGGAATCCTTTTTCTATGCAAGTGACTGAAGCCTAATTAACCTATTTTTGTTACATTCAGTTTTTAGAGAGACATTCTTTCTGAGGAACATAACTAACCCCAAATGTGACAGTAGCAAACATTATCTAGAGATGGGGATTATAGTTTAGAAACCAATGTCGGGCAATAACACTGTAATATAGTATTAGTGCATTTACTTAGCTTTTCCTCCTCTTATCTTTGAGCTTTTTTCTCCCTTCCTTTTTTATTTCTTCAGTTTTAAAAAAGAAATCAGCATAATGGTGTACATATTTCATGAAAATTTAATTATATTCTACCATTAATTTAAAGTGTCTTGGGGCCAGCAAAATGACTGAGCAGGTAAAGGCACTTGCTGTTGTGAATTGGCCAGAGCTCCCTCCCTAAAGCCTGCCTAGCCCCCACACTCCCGCCCTCTGCCTCCAGGTACCACCTCCTGAGCCCTGTACCTGTCCTGCAGGACTGTGTCATCAGTCCCATATATTCCCGGTGGACTTCAGGCTCTCCCTCTTTTGTCTCTTTCACTCTCTCCCTTTCTCTCTGCCTACAGGGTCCTGTTCTACTCAGCTTCCGTCCCCATAACTAATAAACCTTTACTAAAACTTAGCAGCATGCACACGTCTAAGATCCGTCCACCGCCTTCTACGCATACAAAGAATTATTACACTTGCCCAAACCGGATCATCTGAGTTTGATCTCCATAACCCTCATGGTTGATGGAAAGAACCAAGTTGTTCTCCGGTCTACACACATACACATACACTAAATCAATCAATCAATCAATCAATCAATAAATGGAATGTAGTAGTAAATAATAATAAAATATTTAAAAGAAAGCCTTCTGCTTTCTTCTCAGCAAAGGCACAAGGGAGGGAGAAGGATTCAGGCAATGACTTCTGGGAAAAGTGAAATCAAGACTCCTGGTACATTTTCAGTAAACATTAATTGGTGTGTTACAGCTGCTTCTGATTCAGGAAATTCACACTCATGGAAGATTCCACACCTAGTGTGTGCTATGTGTCTCTTTATATAAAAGCCTTCACTGGAAACTTGGGAAAAAATGGAAATGCACTTGAGGTTTCTTCCCAGGCTCATCATGCTATCCACTCCTGCTACATTCAAGGACATATGAAAGTCAGTGAACTCTCTTGCTTTCACCTCTCTGGCTTCCACAGCCATGAACAAAGGTTCTGAAACATCCTCATGTCACATGTGCATGGGCAGAACTACTCAAAAATGACGTCAGGAGTTGAGGAGAAGACATTACAGCTAGGAACAAAAATCCTTGTAATTCTCTTAACGGCAGATGTGCCCTCAAATTTAGTTGCTTCTTATCATATTGTTTCCTTTAGATTGTACTGTTTTCTTCCCTCATTTCATCCATTTTTTCCCACCATCTCTGCTCTTCTACATCTTTCGGATTTGTTTGTGTTACTCTCTCCTCTATCCCTTACCTGTTGACACTTGTGCTTGTGGAATCAATCGCTATTGCTGTCACTTTAGATGAGCCATGTTTGGAGCAATGCAGAGTATTTTGTTTTTAATAACAAATCCAGTATCTTTCAAAACTTCTTATGGCCATAATGGCTGAGCACTTTGATAATACCCAGGAATGGTTGGCAGGCTTGCTGGTCTGTCAACCATGCAGTTTTCTGGAAAAGGTGAAATCTCTGTGTTAGTTACTTTTTAGTTCCTGTGTGTTAGTCAGGGATCTCTAGAGTAACATAACTTGTAGAATGAATCTCTGTATATACAGAAAGGGGATTTGTTAGAATGACTGGCAGGCTGTGGTCTAGCTAATCCAGCAATGGCTGGCTGTGAATGAAAAGTCCAGGAATCCAGTAGTTGCTCAGTCCACGGGACTGGATGTCTCAGCTGATCTTCAGTAGACATTAGAATCCCGAAGAAGTAGGCTTTGTGCCAGTGAGGGAATGGACTTGACAGCAAGACGAGGACAAGCAGGCAAAGAGCAAAGGCTTCCTTCTGGCAGAAGGTGTGGTACAGATTAGATCTGGATTAAGGATCTGGATTAAAGGGGAGTCTTTTCCAGGCTCAGGTGACTGAATTAAAGGTGTGTCTTCTTAACTTCAAAGATCTGGATTGGAAGTGGATCGTCCTACTTCAAATTAATTACAGGTACGTCCTCCATTTTGGCGTTTTTAGTCAAGTTGCCAACCAAAGGTACCCATCCCAACCTGTGAACAAAATACCTTATAAAGCACTTAAGGGAGGAAAGATCAATGTGTACCCATTGTTTCAGAGGGTTTCCGTTCATCATACTGGGGGTGGAATGATGATGCAGTTCACTTCATGGTAGTTGGAGACTGTGGTAGAGGCTGTTTACCCAAAGAACATCAGGAACCAGAATTCATGGTAGGAATCAAAGGTCCCACATTCCAAGGCCTTTCCCTAGTGGCTTCCTTCCTCCAGATAGGCTCCACCTCCTAAATGTTCCATAGTCTCCCAAAGTAGTGCTCCCACCCGAGAAAATAGTGTTTCATACATGGGCCTGTGGACAATATTTCAGATTCAAACTAAAAAAATCCGTCTCTACCATTCTAGGACCTCACATTTAAAAAAATCTCAAAACCAGTCCTAGTGGCACAGGCCTGGCAATCCAGCAGTTCAGGAGGGTGGGGTAGGAGGATCACGGGTTCAAGTTCTGACTGAGCTACAATGTGCATTCAAGGCCAGCCTCAGGC
Organism: Cricetomys ansorgei; assembly: GCA_026225945.1. Taxonomy (NCBI): domain Eukaryota; kingdom Metazoa; phylum Chordata; class Mammalia; order Rodentia; family Nesomyidae; genus Cricetomys; species Cricetomys ansorgei. The sequence goes on along the minus strand of JAMJFZ010001012.1, from coordinate 2,194,095 downwards.
TGGACAAGTTGGTGAGACACTATCTCAAAATGGGTAAAACAAAGAGGGTTGAGGAGGTAGCTCAGAGTTAGAACAGCAGCTTATCACTCATGAAGCACCAGGTTCAATCCTCAGTATGGAAGAAAAAGAAAAGGGCAAAGAAGAAAAAAAAATCTCCTTATTGCTGGGACACCTTGACAGGACCCATGTGCTGAACATGGAAGGTGAGCTGGATGTCATAGTTTTAAAAACAAACTGTGTTCCGGTTCCTGTGCACTCACCTGGGTTTCCTATAGCGTCTCAGTTTGGTTCAGTCTCCTGGAAATCATGACCATGTTCTGTTACTTCAGGGTTCCAGCATTTCTCTTATTCAGTAAAGCCTACTTGTTCCCTCTGATCTATGTTTAACTTTTGAGACGAGGTCTTACTGTGTAGCCCTTGCTGGCCTGGGCATTCTCTTGTAGACGAGGCTATCCTGGAACTGACAAAGATCTACTTGCCTCTGCCTCCCAAGTGCTGGGATTAAAAGCATGCACAATGACATCTGGCCTTCTGAAAGAGCGTCCTTTGATCGCTTAGAAAACGTATTGACTCAATTGCGTCCCTAAAAGCAGAATCTCTCTGTGCGGATTGAAGCACTTTAAAAAATATTACCCTTTCACTATTTCATAAACACGCAGAATGTGCTTTGAACATACTCCCCCTTATCCTCTATCCCCTCTCACATCCACTCAATACCTTCTCTTGCCATTAGTCCCCATTCTACTTTCATGGCTCATGTGTGTGCGTGTGTGTGTGTGCGTGTGTGTGTATGTGTGTGTATGTGTGTGTGTATGTGTGTGTGTATGTGTGTGTGTATGTGTGTGTGTGTATGTGTGTGTATGTGTGTGTATGTGTGTGTGTGTGTGTATGTGTGTGTATGTGTGTGTGTGTATGTGGTGTGTGTGTGTATGTGTGTGTGTGTATGTGTGTGTGTGTGTATGTGTGTGTGTGTATGTGTGTGTGTGTGTGTGCGTATGTGTGTGTGTGTGTATGTGTATGTGTGTGTGTATGTGTGTGTGTGTGTGTGTGTTTGTGTGTGTGTGTGTATGTGTGTGTGTGTATGTGTGTGTGTGTGTATGTGTGTGTGTGTCCTGCTGCATTTTCTTCCAGTTGCTTGCACGAACCTAAGTGGGGGTTATATACAGGAGTGTGGGTAACTTACCACTGGCTGCATCACTGAGGAATGCCCTCTCTTACCAACCACTACTACTTACAGCCTCGGGGGCCCTTCCGTCATCAAGGGGATTATCAGGAGATCCAGTATTATGCAGGTAGCCATTGCTACTGTGAGTTATGGATGCAGCAGCCGTGTCATCTCCAGAAGACACATTCTGCATCACTCCCCCACACTGGCCAGCTCCGCAGTGTTCCCTATATTTTGAAGGGGGTGATGTAGATAGATGTCTCATTTAGGGCTGAGCACTCGCAGTGACTCCTACTCAGCACTTTGACCAGTTAAGAGTCTTTGCTCTCATCATCATCCACAGCAAACAAAAGCTACTCTGACTCAGGCTGGGAGCAGCACTCATTTATGAGTGTAAACGTAAATATTGATAAGGCCGGTTGACAACATGTCTGGTTAGCAAAACAGGAATAGTAGGCCTCCCTGCAGGGCCCATGACCTCCACCCCCCACCGCCGAAGGCTTTTGACCAGGTTTGCAGTGCCAGGCATGAATTCCCTCCCGTGGAGCAGGCCTCAGATCCCATCCAAAGCTGTTGCTTGGAGTGCACTTTTAAATGACTCAGATACAGAACAATCTCTGGATTGGGCTGGTTAATGCATATGTAAAGGAGCCAGGTCTTTGGCCTTCCAGGAAGCTTGCCCATTCCTGTTGGTTTATTTAGACTTTGTTCATCTTTTCTGCTGTGCTTCCCAGCCTTCCTAAAGCTCACTAGATAGTAAAATGTCCTTATGGGGAAGCATTCTAAAGGCTGCAGAACATTCTTCCACAGGAATTTCTTCTTTGGTGGGTTGTTTCCCAGAGATTCTTCAAGTCTTCTTGTTCGACTTGCATAGAAAACAGCTCTTCAGGGGTCATGCAGATACAGAGTGTGGAGTGGGACAGGAATCTAGATCCTGGGGTGTGTGCATTGGGCTTAATGATGCACCCACAACTGTAGCAAGCAGGACGACAAGACTGAGCGACAAGGATGGGATTTTAGAAACTGAATTTAGATCCCAGGGAGGCATAGATTAGTGTTGCTATCAAATTTTGCCAGAAAAGCTTCTCCTCGGTGGAGAGCGGTTAAGGCAGAGACTCATACCTGGTTAAAATGCTGAGAATGAGTGACTGTAGGGAGCTCAGCCCTAAATGGGAGAAAGGAAGAGAGGGAGAGAAAGAGAGAGAAGGATATCAAAGGCTCAGGAGAACATCATTGAGGAAGAAAGGACTGGGGTAATGGCAGAGCCAGAGGATGGGGAGGAATGTTGTGGAATCTTCTGGATATGACACAGCTTTTTTCGCTCATGAATTAGAAGCAGCTATGGCTATCTATACACAAGTCAACAAGATCAGTAAAGAATTCCAACAGGCAGCACTGATTGGACTCAGTGGGTTACAAGAAGCCAAGAGGACATGAAGACAGGAATGGGGCATGTTGGGAGATTCGGGGGGAAGTGAGAGGGCTTCTGGGAGTGGATGTGATCAAGATATATTGCATACATGTAGAAGTACGCGTACATGTCAACCGATGTCAAGCAATGCACATGTCATGGGTTAATAAAAGACATTCTCTCAAGAAAAGTGATCCCAGGGGATGCTGAGCCTGAGTGAAGGCCTGTGTATAAGGATTTGATCTACTGAATTTTCTAAGGACTTAAGACAAATGGTCAAGCAAAATGCTAGAAAGCCCAGCACAGTAGATCTCAAGCTGTCACTTACCGGGAATATAGACTAGAATCTGAGATGAACTAGCATCTGTACTGATAAAAATGCCCAGCTGCTGTACTAGGTTTTGAATTCAGAGTCTTTGACGCACCCCCCCCCCCCCGAGCAGATTGGCTCTTAGACCTAGTTATGTGTGGTTTGAATATGAAATGTCCCCCTCAGGCTCCTGTATTTGACCACTTCATCCCCAGTTGGTGGCACTGGTTGTAGAACTTTTGAGGTAGAGCCTGGCTGGAGGAAGTGGGTTACTGGGAGTGAGCTTGAGGTTTGATAGTAGAATTCCACTTCCTGTATGCTCTCTGTTTCCTGACTGTAGCAGCAATGTGACCAGGTGCCTCATGCTTCTACCTATACAAGTCTCATCATGGTGGACTGTATCACTTCGAACTGCAAGCTAAAATAAATCCTTCCTTAAGAACCTTTGCTTCTGGTCAATGTCATTGCTTCTTGAGCTTGCCTATGACACTAAGCATGCTATTGAGAGATATGGAAGAAGGGACTAATTGTTGAGTATTGATAATTAGTATGTGATCTGTTGTTGTAACTCACTGGTAGAGTACTTACCCAGCATGATGACACCCTGGCTCCAAACCCTAACACTGCTAAAAAAAAATGATCTCTCAAATATTAATCAGTAAACTACCACAGTGAACTGCTACCTTATTAACAAATGATTAACATTTATTGTTAATTGATGATTAAAAGATTTAGTAATTGATGAATTGTTGAATAGTTATTATCACAATAAATTAGTACTCTATTAACAAGTTATTAATAAGTATTGACAATTGTTTTTACAATAATTAATCAATTGGGGAATCATTGACTATGTGCTATGCTTAAGACACTGATTTTGTTAATTTGAGATTTATTTTATTATTTATTCGTGTGTAGGTGTGTGTCTGTGGACAAGTGAGTACAATGCCCTCCTAGGTCAGAACTGGGCATCACTCTCCCAGAACTAGAATTATATGCAGTTGTGAGCTGCCTTATGTGGGTGCTGGGACCTGAACTCAGTCCTCTGGAAGATCGGCAAGTGTCCTTAACTGCTGAGCAGTCATTTCTCCATACTGGATGCACTGATTTAAAATGCACATCCTGTTTCGCCCTTGCCAAGACCTTTAAACTTTGAGCTGTCATTCCTCTAGAATAAGTAGGGGCACTGGGACTCAGAAGGGCTCAGAATTAGTTCCATGTCTTATCTTGTTAACAAATGATACTCGCGATGCTCTTTTCAACATTTCATTTGTTTTCAATAAACACTAATGATAATAATAATAACAAAAACAAAATTAAAATGCCAAAGTGATGTCTCTTCCTGGCCCTGTGGTAATAACAATAATAGCCAATGTTTATTGAGCACATGTGATATTCCAGCAGTTACACTGGCCACTTTGCATATTGTGTTTAATTTGTTTTAACACAACCAAGACAGATCCCTTCCCTCTCTCTTCTCCCCACTTTGCAGATGGAAGAATATTAAGATTAAAGATGTAAAGTGGGGTGTAAAGATGGCTCATTTATTAAAGACCTTTATTTGAAACCACAAGGACACGAGTTTGATTCCCAGAATAAACGTAAAATGAACAAACAAACAACAACAACGCCACCCTAGTGTAATGGTGCATATCCATACACCCGGATCTGAGAACTCATAGGTAGGTAGAGTGCTAGGGATTGCTGGTCGTTTTGCACAGCCGTCTTGGTGACTCCAGGGCAGTAAGACCTATCTACTTAAAAAAAATAGTGTTTGAATCTGAAGTATGTGGTTGTCCTCTGCCCTCTGCATCCAAATGCACAGATGTGTACAGGTACATCTGTACATATGCATGTGGGCACACACACGTCTCACCTAGAATCCTAGCTGTCAAGTGCTAACAGTCTAACACAAGGGCTCACCCTCCTAAACATCATCCAATGAGCACACATTTCTCACGCCTCTACCACGTAGAAGACCAAGACTGCTGCCAAATTCCTATTAAGGAGAAAGACACAGTCTATGCGATTCCAGTGTCGTGCCATCGGTCTCACTTCTGGGGCAAGTACAGGTGCTGTAAGGATCTTGGAGGGGCACCCTTAGGTGAAGGTTAGCAGAGAGGAACCAGGAGAGAAGAAATAGCTTGAAATGTGGGATTATTAGGACTGTGTACAAGGGAATGGAAATGCAGTTGATGGAATTACATACAGATATGGTTAGAAGAGAGACAGAATACGTAGGGCTGGGGAGATGGCTCAGTCCCCAAAGTGCTTGCAATGCAGGCATGAAGACCTGAGTTTCATCCCTATCACCCACCCATGCAGAAAGCCAGATGTAGTGGATCATGCCTGTAATTGCAGGGCTGTAGTGGCAGAGACAGGAGGATCCCTGGGGCTCTCTGTTCAGTCAGCCTTGCCAAATCAGTGCGCTCCAGATCCAGTGAGAGACCTTGTCTCAAAAGACACGGTAGAGGGTGATTGAGAAAGACACTCTGTGTATATATACACCTGTGCACATGCCTAAACAATCCCACATTTCAAGGTATTTCTTCTCTCCAGTGCCACACAGCCATGGTTCCTATCTGCTAACCTACACCTAAGTTCATCTCTCCAAGATCCCTATAGCACCTATACTTGCCTCAGTTACAAGACCTACTACAGGGGACTGAAACAACTGGTATGCCTATGTGTACATGTACCCATATGACACATACATATAACACATATGTACACACACGAGTACAGACATACAAGGAGACAGCTAAATCAATTGGGAATATCACTGCATCTTTTTACATAGAAATAAAACTTAGCAAATTCCCCAGTGAGCCCAGAGAGCATAGAGCCATGAATGATATCTACTCCATAGGTGAAGATTTGGCTGGTAAGAGGCACATCTTACCACTGCCAGAGGGTCAAAGTATTGTGTTCCCCTTTCAACTTTGCTCTAGTTCTTTTCTGTTGTTAAGCTAAAACACTCTAAAAACCATTAAAGGGAGAAAAGAATTTATTTGACTTCCAGGTCAAAGTTGATCACTAAAGGAAGCCATGGCAGAAATTCTAGGCAGGAATCTAGAGGCAGGAACCATGGAGGAATGCTACTTGTTAGGTTACTCTCTGGTGTGCTCTCTGATGCATGGTTTGCTAGTTAGTTTTCTCATACAGCCTCAAACCACCTGCCTAGGGGATGGCACCACCCACAGTAGTTTGGACACTCCTGTACCAATTAATAACCATTATAATTCCTCACATACATATCCACAGGCTAATCTGACTTATGCAATTCCTCAACTGAGACTCCCTTCTCAGGTGACTCTTGGCTGTGTCAAGATAACAGTTGAAACTAACTCAGACATACATTAGCTTTCAATGAGTAAAAACAAAAACAAAAAAAAAAAAAAACAGATATGACCATTGTTAGCATTGGATAGAGAGAAGAAAATGGAAATCAAAAAGTTAAGCAGAAAAATCTCATACAGTGATGGATGCAAGCCAAGGAGCTAAGAGTGATCTGGAGATTCTCCAAAATGTCTTTATCAGACTTGGGTTATTTCTGTGGCTTCCCATATAGCAATACTCTGCAAACTCACCTGGGTCTCACTAAGTGTACAGTCTGCCCTTGACCTTACTAGGTGGACCTTGAACTTGAGATCCTTCTGTATCAGCCTCCCAAGTAGTTGAGATTGTAGGACTGTAGTACTTCTGATTTCCACATGTGGTGGGTGCACACACATATACTTATAGAATAAATAAGTAAAATAAGCATAACGAATTTAAAAAAAATATGATAGGGGTCTAGAGAGATGGCTTAGTGGTTAAGAGTACGCTCTTGCAGAGGACCAAGCTTGTTTCCCAGCATTCATCCTGAATGACTCACGGTCACCTGTACTCCAGCTCCAGAGGAATCTGCTGTCTCCAGCCTCAGTGAGTATTGCACCTGTGTATGCATATCAGCATACAGACCTTCATTCATAATTTAAAAATAAAATAAAAAAATATTCTTGTTGATACAGCTCAAGACCACTTAGCCAAATAATCATCTCATTCATTTAGAATAATTAAACACTTGTTAATGAGGTCTAGATTTTTTTTTTGAGCAAGCATTTATTAAAATACTTTTACTGAGGCTGCATCTTTTTAACTGTCTGGTACTCTGTAGATGCGGCAGAGAGCAGGAGCATGGATTTTCACATGGATTCCTGTCTTTTGAACATATTTTCCATTAAAAAACTTGAGAAAAAATGTGAAACCATACGGGAACATTGTATTTCTCCATGTCACCGCAACCAATAAGGATCAAAGATGTCATAAATTCTAGAAACAGAAAAAGATTTTTTTTTTCCTAAATGTTCTTGAGTTTGGAGGTCTACAGACACAAAGGATTTCCATAGCAACAGTGCATTGGAAGGCCCAGCAGTAGCTTCCTGTCTGGGGGTTCATGAATTTTCTAGAGTGAGTTGGTTCCACAATGGGAGTTGTGACAGAGCCTTGGGTAAAAACATGTCACTACATGTGTCAGGATGTAGACTAACCAGTACTGATCCAGGGACAGACACAGCTACATTGTGGGATCCTGTTCTTAGCCGCAGGCGGCTTTGCTTCTCTGATGATTTGAATCACTACCTGGATATAATTTTCTTCTAGTATTAAAACCATCTCCTCGTCTCTGAACTTATAGCTCACGTATCCCCACACATTCTCTACAGATGCTGTGTATTAGAAAGGTATATTCATTTCTTATTTATTATCATTTAGTTATTATTATAATTGATTTTTCTTCTCTTGTATAATACATCCTGACTCATCCTTCCCTCCCTCCATTCCTCCAAGTTCCCCCTTCTCCACTCTCCCTCAGATTCCTCCCCTTTCCCCTCAGAAGGGGAAGATTATCCTGGGTAACCTCCCAGGGTTACCACTCAAACAAGGCATAACAAGATGGAACGAGGCTGGGCATGAGCCCCCAAATCAAGGCTGGATGAGACAGCCCAGCAAGAGGAAAAGGGTCCCAAGGGCAGGTAAAAGGGTCAAAGATACCCCTCCCCCCAGGATAGCTAAAATAGCCTTGAACAATAAAATAATTTCTGAGGTATCACCCTTTCTGATTTCAAGCTGTACTACAGAGCCATAGAAATAAAAACTGCATGGTATTTGGCGATAAAACAGACACATTGATCAATGGAACTGAATCAAAGATCCAGACATAAATCCATACACTTATGGACACTTTATTTTCAATAAAGAAGCCAGAAATATAAAATGGAGAAAAAGTAAAGAATCTTCAACAAATGGTGCTGGTCTAATTGGTTGTCTGCATGTAGAAGAATGCAAATAGATCCATATTTATCACCCAGTGGTCACATATGACTAGCCTTTTCAAAACTATGTTTATGTGTATAGGTGTGTGTGTGTGTGTGTGTGTGTGTGTGTGTGTGTGTGTGTGTACATGAGCATACAGGTGCCCATGGAAACCAGAAGAGAATGTCAGCCAGAAGAGCTTCTCCAGAGCTGGCATTACAGGTTATTGTAAGTCACCCAACATGGGTGATAGGAACTACTCAGGTCCTCTGGAAGAGAAGTGTGTCCTCTTAACTGTTGAATCATCATCTTTCTAGCTCTTAGCCAGTCTTTCTAGCAACCTTGCTGTGGGGATGCCCTGTTCTTCTGAGGCTGGGGGTGTAATCAGCCACCATACCCACCTGGCATTTAAATGGGTTTCTGGGGATTTGAACTCTAGTCCTCACATTTGCCCAGTCTCCCAGACTGCCTCCATTTTTAATTCAACAAATTTACATAACATAAAATCTACAATATTGACTTCTTTAATTCATTTAAAATTAGATTATTATTACTACTACTATTATTATTACTATTATTATTATCATTAACCTGGGATTAAACCCAGTACCTTAGGCATGCTAAACAAGTTTATTACTGCTGAGCTATACTCTAAGCTCTCATAGTTAGTTTTCCTGAGATTGTCAGCTACTGGTAGTCAATTGTAAATGTATAAACAGAGGCATGGCATTTGCTATTTTATTAAACTCATATGTGAGCCTGCTGTGAAGAGTTAAGAAGAGAAAAGCTTAGAAGTGCCAACCTTCTATAAAACATCTTTTCAGAGATCTCAGAGTTCCTATCTCCGGGGACCCCTTGGCTCTTGTGAGCTGCCTTCTAGCTAGCTGCTGCTCTGTGTGCTTTGAGCACCCAGCTGTATTCAGTTGCTCTGTCCCTTTAAGCCTTAAAAAGTTTAAGATGCCCCCTCATCCCACTGGCTCAGTGGCTGCCACAGACACAGACAACAGACTCAGAGCTGCACAGCCTGAGTGACAGGCTCCCTTGCATGACAGCACGTGGCAGGACCTGGCAGCCTGCCATCCCCTGGTTCTTTCTGTTTTGTGTTCCCTACTCATAACTGTTTATTGTGATAGGTAAACACTTGTTTTGAAAGCTTGCAGGCATACTATTAAAACACAAGTGTTCTCGACACAGTCAAGCTGGGCTGTAAAATGTTTATCCCTCTGAATGACAAACTCAGGCTCCTCTCTTCCCTGGCTTGCCCTTCCCCCTTCAGTTTCTTATTTTGATTGTCTTCCTCCCTTTCCTTCACTCCTCATAGGCTTAACCTCCAGCCTCTGTGGGCCCCTTTCTCCAACTGGTGCACAGGAATTAATGGTTGGAAGTGTCAAACACACATATGAACATATATACATGCATGCATACATTTATTTTGCTTTTTCAGCCAGAAGCTTGCCAAGTAGCTTAGGTTGGTCCCTAATTATCAATCCTCCTGCCTCTGCCTCCCATGTGCTTAGTTTGTAAATTTGCACCAGCACCACCAGATTACGAAGTTGAATCTATTGTCTTATTTAGAAAGGGTGGAAGAATGAAGAAACAATATCTGAATCATTGAAAAATATCTGGTTATTACTTAGCTTGTTTTGTTTCATTTCTGTTCTTTGAGACAGAATTCATGTAGTCCAGACTGGGTTCCAACTCACTATGTACTTGAGGATGATCTTGAACTCATGATCCTCCTGCTTCCTCCTCCTGAGTGCTGGAATTACAAACATGTGCCACCATGCTTGGTTTATATGGTCCCAGGGCTCATGAATGCTAGGCAAACACTCAACCAATCAGATTACAACTCCCAGCTCTGAGCATCCGATTCTTATAGGGGCTTTCTTTTCGCTTTCAAAACTGACAGTTGCTTTGCCAAATGAGTCTGAGCAAATACATATGAAATAGTGGTTTGGAGCAGTCTAGATTGTTTTCGACTTTTTTTAAAAGACAAGCTTATACTAGGTATCCTAGCTAGCCTCCAACTCCCAGTGTTGCCTCCGATTCCTAGGTGTTGCGGTTACCAGTACCTACTGCCATGCCCATCTCACACATGTTTTAAGGTAACCCTTTCATTGGATCCTGATCCTTCAATCCATGAGTCTTTGAAAGACATTTCATATCTAAACACAATTTTTTTTGGATAAACATTTTCTATAGAAGGACACCTGAGAATCTCATTTAGACAGGGCAGCTAGAAATATGCCCCAAACGGTCCTCTGTTCAGCTTGAAGTCATTTCCCTTCATGTTAATTCCTCAAGTATAGCTTTCCTAGGCTGTTCCTATTTGTGTTGGTTTTCTGCCATGGTAACAAAATACCTGAGATAAACAACTTAGCCGAGGAAGGGTTTGTTTTGGCGGAGAGTTTCAGAGATGAGGTACAAAGTTGACTCAGTCCGTTGCTTTGAGTCAAAGGTGGGTCAGGCAGAACTCACGATGGCAGGAATGTTAATGGCTGAGGCTTTTCCCCTGGTGCTAACCAGGAAGCAGAAAGACAGACTGAGGAAGAGACTGAGAAAAGATATATTCTTCAAAGGTATAGTCTGGGTGGCCCATTTCCTCTACTGGAGTCCCACCCACCTTCCACAGTTTACACTACTTTTCAGTAGTTTATTCAATTATATTAAACTGACAAGAACAGATACTACCCTTGATCTTAGTCAAAAGGCTGAGAGGCTAGCCCATTCAATTATGAATCCATCAATGGATTAACCCATTGATGAGGTCGGGACCCCCAGGATCCAATCACTTCTACAAAGCCACCTTCTATAGAATCAAGTGGTCCATTATTGAACTTCCATCACTGAACATAGCTTTGATTGCTGTAAATTGATTTAATTTTCACTGTTCATGACAGTCTTTGAAGTAGGAGAAGACAGCTCCCAAGCTCTGTTTCCATTTCTATTTCTTTGGTTTAAGTATTTCCATATATTTCCTCATGATGAGAAATCCCATTTTTCTCCTTTCTGTTGACTTCTCCTCATTTAGAATTTCTCTCTAATTATGGTATCAAAACTGAAGAGAATGAGATTCCTTTTTACCTTTTAAAATCACATATATTTGTGTGTTGGATGTAGAGCACACACATGCATGCCAAGGTCGGGGGTCAGAGGACAACTTGGGAGAAAATTGGTTCTCTCCGTCACCTATGTGGGTCTGCATTGAGCTCAGGTCATCTGGATCGAGCAGGAAGCACCTTTAGCAGCTGAGACATCCTATCAGCCCAATATTACAATATACAGCCTTCTGTGTATTCCATGTGCCTGTGGCGGTGCACATGTACATGCTTGTGCATGTATGCAGAAGCCTGGGAGTCGACATGAAGCGTCTTTATCAATCACTCTCTGATTTATTTGTTGAGGCAAGGTCTCTTATTGAACCCAGAGCTTGGTTGGCTGTCTAATCTAGCTAGCCAGCTTGTTCTGGGGATTCCCCCATCTCTGCCTCCTGAGTGTTGGGATTACAGATAGCAACCACACCTGTTTGGCTTTTACGGGGCTCTCTAGGAATCCAGACTACACACCTCTGGCTTGTAGAGCAAGCACATTATCCACTGAGCCATAGCCTCAGCCCAGTATCCTGGGTATTGTTTAGTTAATGCAGATGGGAGCAAATTGTGGTATCATTTATTCTGCTTGAATTTTGTTCCACGACAATCCTATTGACAGCTGCCTCAGACGGGAATCACGCGTGGCTTTAGTGACTAATGTCCACACGTGTCCACGTGAATGTCAACTCTTATACGATGCTATTATTTGGCCCAATCTTTTGAAATAATTTTCCCATTTAATTCCATTATAAGGGTTCATCATGGCAGTAACTTTAGAAGTCATCAATAAAGATTAGCATTAAAATGAGACAAACGTCTGCCATGATTTCCCACATGTAATGGATCAGTACCTCACCATAGGGGTGTAATTGACAACTGATTCTTTTATTTCATAAAAACAAATATAAACATTCTGCTGGAAAAGGGAGGAAATAGAAAGATAGATTTAACAGAGATTAAAAATTAAACAATTGTGTGTATGTGTGTGTGTGTGTGTGTGTGTGTGTATAAGCATGTATAGGTGTTTATAGGTGCTTGTATAGGTGTGCATGCATCTGTGTATGGAGACTAGAATGTCTTCCTCAATTGGTCTCTTTCTTCTTTGCTTTCTTTTTTTTCTTGAGACAGGTTCTTACCATGCATTATGAACTGGTCACTATGCAGTTCAGGCTACTTTTGAACTCATGATCCTCCTGCCTCAGCCTCCTACAGGATTACAAATTGTACACTACTACACTTGGGCCGATCTACCCTTGTGTGTGTAGGAGGGAATCAGGTAGTTTGTATGTGCTCATGTACGCACTTGTGTCTGCGGGTGAACTTACTTGTGTAGTTGGAAACTTACTTGGAAATCAAAGGTCCACTTTGAGTATGTTGTTCATTTAATGTTTGGAAACAAGATCTCTCACGGAACCCAAAACTGTCTGTGCCCCCCTCTTCTATCAGTCTCTACCTCCCTCAGTGCTGGCATTTCAGAAACACTACCACATTTATGTAGGTGCTGGGGATCTGAACATGGGTCCTCATGCCTTTGCAGTAAGTTCTTTACCCACGTGGACATTTTCCCAGTCCAAAGTCAAACATTTTTAATACTTGCGATTAGGTCTAATATAAGCCCCTCTGAGATACAGCTAGACAGGCCTGCTCTGATGGTATCATGGCTTCACTTTTGTACATTAAGATGGGCTGGTATCTCGGAGCCCTTAGCATGTACTCTCATGCATAGAAGGACCATAGTTCTATTGACCTTTACTTAGTAAGGGGGCCAAGATGGTGACTCGGAGAGCACTTCCTAAAACAGGAGGCTCTAATTATCTAATTATCTATCTAATTATCTATTATCTAATTAAAATTGTTATTATGACACTGCTTTCTTCCAAGACACGGGCTTCTCTCACATCCGAGGTTAACACATACTACTGTATTTAGCGTAAGTGAGCTCAGCACCATGTTTGACAGCACTGAAAGAAATGGAGGTTTTAGCCTGATTTCCTATTTCCTTTTGTGTGCGAAACAGTTATCTGGTAGTTAAAATGGAACACTCAAAAGATAGGAAATAAAAGTGCCCTGCTAACATTAATGGCAAAAGGGAAGAAAGTTCAGACAAAGTTGAGCGTGAACTTCCACGGGGGAGGACATTCTCCCCCGTGTGAAGTCAAGAATCGATTCAGCATCCAACATTAGCTTAAGCACTTCGTATTCCTTAATTTCCCTTCGTTTCCTTATTTAGAAGATTTTCCTTCTTTCTTTCTTTCTGTCTTTCTTTCTTTTTTTTAAATCACAGCAGTGTAAATAGCCAAAACTATCCAGGAAGATGAATTAGGAGATCTGTGCTCTTTACCCACATCTATACCCTATCCTCTCCTTCTCAACACCAGGCAGAATAGGTGTTGAGAAGAGGAAGGTGTTGCAAAGAGGAAGATAAGGAAAAAGAAATGACTCCTGGCTGGGCCTGGGGAAATTGCTAAATCAGGGAAGCACTGATGCAATTGTGAGGACCTGAGTTGGGGTCCCCAGCACTCACATAACGATCAGGTCCAGGTAGCATGCACCAGGAGCCCCAGAAGTGGAGACAGGATAGCCAGCTAATCTTGCCAAATCAGTGAGTTTCAGGTTCAGTGAGAGACCTGCTGTCAAAAAATAAAGTGAAGGGCAACAGAGAAAGATGCCTACCTCTGACCTCTGGTCTCCACACACAGATGCACACATTCGCTTTAGCTGCCCTCCCCCCACCATGCAAACGTATACACCCAACACACACCACACACATACCCCAAATAATAAATAAATAAAGAGCTAGGATTTCCAGTACCCAGAGTTTTTCTTCCCCCTGCTCCTCCTTTAATTTCTCCCTCTCATCTTTGGGGACTTTTCAGGATCTGTACTCATCTATTTGTGTTAGAAGGAAAGGAAGGAAGAAGAGTCCCTTTGAGAGCCACAACAGGAGCCACAGTGGTGCATGCTTATAATCTCAGCACTCGGGAAGGTGAAGCAGAAGGATTTTGAGTTCAAGGCCAGCCTGTGATATATAAAGGCGTCAAAAATTCAAGATTTTGAATTTGGATACATAACAAATTTGGAACCATTTTAGGGTTACATGAAACATTACAAACCAACAAAAAGAAAGACAAAAGCCCAGAACAGGAAATCTTTGGTTTTTATAGTCTTGGCTTAAGGTGAGACAAAACAAAGCTTAGAGTGTACAATGGTGGGGTCTGGGTTAACTCTTTAGATGCCGCAGTACACTTCCCCACCCCGTAGCACCAGTCAGAACTGAGAAGTAAAAGTAAGCAAATGTCACCCCATTTTGTACATACCGACGTGCAAAATCACTGTGCATCTACATATGAAGGCACACACACACACACACACACACACATACACACTCACCTAGGCCTATTATGAGGCAAATCGATTTGGTATAAATAGCTGAGATTTTACGTATGTGATGGAGATACTTAATTTCCCAATTAAAAATGAATCAATTCTCTAAGCCTGTAGAAACAGCAAACACAGTTTGCAAAGCCTGAGAATTTTTAAGTTTGTTTCTCATGTTTTAGGTTACATTTAGATTCTTCATCAAATGACACTTCCCTGCAGTGGTATTTCCATTTATCAAGGAGCCCGCAGTGAGGGTAAATTGCATAATAGTTGCTGACAAACTGAACAGCTTCGATGAATTCGAGTTGTTTTGTTCGAGCAATGCCTGCTCATCATTGCCAGGAAAAGGTGTGTTTCTCCAGAGCATCCAAATACCTCACGCGAGGGTGTGTACCTGAAGCTTCGCAAGGCAGAATAACCACGGTGATCCCTGCACAGCCAGGACTGTGGAAGTACTGTGCACAGTAGCCGAGATCCAGGTCCAGCCTAGATGGCCATCAACAGATGAATGGCTAAAGAAGACCTGCTGTAGATACACAATAGACTTCGGTTGCAAAGAATAACCAAACGATTTCATCTGCAGTAAGACTGGTGGTAGCAGAGATCCCTATGTGTAAGGATTAATGTAATTGTCAACTTGACACAAGGTAGAATTGCCTGTAAAGAGAATCTCAGTAGGGACTGTCTAGACCAGGTTGGTCTGTGCGCATGACTCCGGGAGCTTGTCACTGCTTTAGTCCATGTTGGAAAATTCAGCCTAAAAGTGGATGGCACCATTCTCTAGTTTGGGCTGGGGACCAGCAGCTCTTAACCTATGGGTCACGACCCCCTTGGGGAGTCAAATGATCCTTTCACTGGAGTCACCTAAGACTATCTGCGCATCAGATATTTACATTATGGTTCATAATGGTAGCAAAATTGCAGTTATGAAGTAGCAATGAACATAGTCTTATGGTTGGGGCATCACCACGACGTGAGGGACTGTATTAAAGGGTGGCGGCGTTAGGAAGGTTGAGAACCACTGGTCTGGATATTCTGAGTAGAGGAAGCTAGGAGAGCACTCATCACGAGTGCATTCGTTCTCTCTGCTCTTGACTGTGGGTGTGACATGATCATCCGCCATCAGCACCAGCTGCTGTGATTTCCCTCAACAGTGATGAACTATGTCCTGGAACTGTAAGCTACATTAAGCCCCTTTCTCCCCTAGGTTAATTTTTATCAGGGAATTTTATCCCAGCAGAAGTGAAACTGAAACACAATGTTAAGCAAAATACACCATTCCCAGAAAGACAAATGCCACCTTCTCTCACACATATGGCACGTAGATTTAAATACACACATACCTAGTGTTCTCAAAGTCCTGTATTCAGTCCTCAATATTCACCACTGCAAAACAGGAAAGACCAGTGGCATAGCTAAAAAAGGATGAGGATGGCACCATAGAAACGGTTACTTTAATTCATATCTCTTCAGAGACAAAACAGTCCCTAGGTTCCAAATGCACAATTAATATCAAATTACTTTCAACTGAATGCAAAAATCGACCAGGACACACCAGCATCTTAGGCAGTTGCCATGGAGACTCGAAGGTTTAAGAATGTAGAACAAATGGGTACAGGTGTTGAGGCTTAGGTCTAAGTTCCAGACGTTGACCTGGTGTAAGTCAGTGGACTAGACTAGATGTAAAAAGCAGCATCTTTATGGGCCTGTGGAGGTGACTCCGTGGTTAGAGTGCTAGCAGAGTAAGCATGAGGGAAGGAGTTTAGATCTCCAGAAACTGATGGAGATGCCACGTGGGTGTGAAAGCCAGCCTCTCTTTTCAGTCTAGGGAGCCAGAGATAGGATCCACAGAGCGAGCTGGCTAACAAGACTAGCCACATTGGTAAGCTCTGGGTTTGATTGTGAGACCCTGTCACAGGGAGTTGATAGAAGAGTGATGGAGTATTATTCCCGGCATCAGTCTTGAGCCTCTCATGCACACACACGTGCGTGCGCATGCACCACACACACACATACAAGTATTAAGAGATAAAAATAGTAAAATGTGCTAATTGGATTGTTGAGTTCATTTGGGTGGTCGGAAGAGGGTTATTTAAAGTATTTAGTTTCAGAATAATACATCATCCACATCTGAGTTGGCCCTTGAATTTACTGCTTGCTAGAGTGAGTTATCATTGTGTGTTGTGTGTGTGTGTGTGTGTGTGTGTGTGTGTGTGTAGGTGTGTGTGTCACATGTGTGGAGGTCAAAGGACAACCTGCAGGAGTTAGCTCTTTCCCTTTACCTTGAGTCTCAAGGATGAACTCAGGTTGCCAGGCATGGCAACAAGCTCCTTTACTTGCTGAGCCATGCTGTCAGTCTCTTTCATCATTTTATTTGAAATGGTTTCAGCTCAGTTATACACACAAAATGTTCGACTTATTTCATCAGAACTCCCTGACTATTCTCTATGGCTGAAAACCCCAATCTGATAGCAGCTTGCCTGATAGGTGCCAGCCTGGAAGAGAAGCTTCAGTCAGCACATAGAGAATCAAGGTGGGCTTTCTCTCCTCTCATGGCCACAAGCCCTGTAAAGCATCTGCCACTCTGAAAACCACCAAAGAGATGGGTGGAGTATGATTGGACCTAATTGTTGACACCTTCCAGCAAAGAATATTCGTTTTTTTCTTTTTTCTTTCTTAACTAATGGGGCAATGTCAGGCCAAAGCTCCAAGACCACAGAAAAAGCAAATTATTGCCTTCGCAATTCTGCCAACATTCAGGGTTAATTGCCTTTGCAGACCCCTGTTTGATGCACAGTAAAAAGGAGAAAAATGATTTAGGCTCTCAGTAATCCCTAGGGTGATGCCTTTAGCCATGTAAAGGGAATAAAAATACTCTACAAATTTAGGTCTCTTTTAAAACCCTTCCCAGGCTCGACCCATCTATCATGCAAGTGGAAACTGCTCTGATGATATATTGTACGCGGGGACCACACTACATCACCACCGTTCTGAGTTTGCCAGGATGCCGTAGGAGGTTGGAACGCAACGTAACAAATTACAAGGCTGGACAGTGACAAATTCACTTTGGGAGAGTTTAAATTAATTTTGATCCGCTTCAAGTTGGTTTAGAAAGTAATTTTTAAATAAATCAGAGGTGGATGGAGAAGGATGGCTCTAAAGACTCACGTTTATGTAAGAAGTTCAAGGCCAAACCTGAGTCTGGCTTCTCTAGAGGAGCAGCGGTGGGATCAATTAGAACCAGACAGCCCACTCTCTATCCTAAGTGCAACACAAAGAGCAGAGGGAAAAATGGAAAGCTGTACCAGCAAAGATATGATCATCAGATGATGGAGTTTCCAGTTGGATCCTGTTGATGGAGTTAACCCATCATTTTCTCCCCAATGGAATTGGGTGTCTTTGTGAGCCAACAACAGAATAATACAGGAGCAAATCTGAAATAGTAGATGCACCTGCAGCTGACATGAGGCTCCGCTGATCGAGCACTTGCCTCCCTCACACAAAGCCCCATGTTCACTCTCCCTAGCACTGCATAAAACAGGTGTGTTGTCACTTGCCTGTGATTCTAGCACTCTAGAGGTAGAGGCAAGTTCAAGGTCATCCTCAGCTACATTGTGAGTTCAAAGTCAGCCTGGGGCTGCAAGGGTCCCAGTTTAAATAAATAAATAAAAACAATTAAGTAAATATTGATAGCTATGTAGCTCAATTGGTAGAGTACCTGCATAGAATGAAGAAAGCCCTGGGTTCCATCCCCAGCATGATATAAACTGGAAATATTGGGGCATGCCCATAATCTAAGGACTAGGGAAATAAAAACAAGAACACCAGAGGTTCAAGGTTATCCTCATTTTCCATGGCAAGTATGAGGCCAGCCTGGGCTATATGAGATCCTACCTAAAAAAAGAGAACAGAGAAATAGTTGATAATCTTAAGAGCATTTTTTTTTGTGAGCTGTCACATGCACTTGTATCTCTCTGTGCCTCAGTTTCTCCATCTGTTAAAGAGTAGAGTACATACACCGGAAATCTTAGCCCTGTGGATGTGCATGGAGGAATAACACAAGTTTGAGGCTAGCCTGGGATACATAGTGAAACCCTGTCTCGAGAAAGAAACAAATAAACAACAAAGCGTGGAGTAAAGTCTTCAGAGGGCAAGCAGGAGGATGTAGCAAATGGATGTGAAACCCTTTTACTCCTGAAATCTACAAGGACAGCAAGATGCTATTGTTTTGGTGGCTGTTGGTCTTTTTGATAGCATAAGGTTTGAGGCAAAGTATCACAATTTGATGACCATGATGTTAAATATGACTTAAAACGAGTATATCCGAGCCTTGGGAGATGGTTCAGTTGGTAAAGTGCTGACTGCTCAAGCCTGAGGACCTATGTATGAACACCCAGAACCCACATGTAAAAAGACCATGTGTGACGGCAGGAGCTTAGAATCCTAGCACCGATCACTGGTGCTTATTGGCTAGCCAGCTGACAGGAAGTCAAATCTCCTAGGAAGAAGGAACCTCAGTTGAGGTATTGCTTCCATCAAGTTAGCCTGTAGACATCTCTGTGGGGCATTTTTCTGATAAATAATTGTGGCTGGTGTCATCCCTGGGCGGTGGTCCTGGGTTATACAAGAAAGCAGGCTGAGCAAGCCATGGAGAGCAAGCCAGTAAGCATAGCTCCTCCGTGGTCTCAGCTCAGGTCCTGTATCTAGGATTCTGCCTTCAGCTCCTGTCCTGGCTTCCCATGTGATGGACCATGATGTAGAAGCGTAAGTCAAATAAACCCCTTCCTCTCCAAGTTGCTTTTGGTCAGTGTTTTTCTATAGCAACAGAAATCAAACTAGAGCATCAGCCTAACCACTTGGTGAGCTTCCGGGGCCAGTGCAAGACCCCGTCAAAAAAAAAAAAAAAAAAGAAAAAAAAGCTATACAAGTTTCAGTAGGTAAAGGTGCTCACTGCTAAGACTGCTAGGGTTGATGATTACCTGGACTCAATCCCTGGGACCCATGATGCAAAGGAAGAACCTATTCCTGCACGTTGTCCTCTGACTTCCATGTGTGCATTGAGGTATATTTACACTCCTGCCCCCAACACACAGACATGCACACCAAACAAAGGAATTTTTGATGACTCATGGAGAATGACGCCCAAGGTTGACTTCTGTACTCTGCACATGTATGCACCTGCACACAAGCGCATAGGTTACGCACACAGGTACACATTCTCGCCCACACACTAAAATACAAATATTAAACCCATGTGGACTGAAGGAGGGTGGGAGGTGAGGAGCGGGCAGGCTGAAATATAGAGCTCGATGTCACGGGGCATGCTCTCGCATAGACGGCTGAGTGGATTTTTCCATACTCCCAAAACGGAAGACTTGCTCACCACCTCAGAGATACACCATTCCCTTTACCACAAAGAGAAGCAAAAAAGCATTCACCTCAGTGGGAGCATTTCTTTCTTTTTTCTCTTCTTTCCTTTTTTTTTTTTTCCCCAGCCACAAAGAAATACTCATTTCTTAGTGCGTGGGGAATCAATTAGCTACAGTGCCATGTTCAGGTAGACTTTAGATTAGCTTGAGACCACTCCACTATAGATAATTAACCTTCGTGCCCAAATTAGCAGTGAAATAAGCCAGTTATTAGTTTTCATAATGAACAAAATTGAGTATTTTGGAAAGTTAAACCCCTAGAGCTTAAATTAAAATAGGCATTGGGGGAAATCCCTAAAGCATACTTTAATTCATTAACACGACAAATTCCGCTGCACACCGAAGCGACAATGTGCCTTCTTGAAAGGAAATTGAGTCCCCCTAATAATCATCTAGATTGACCTCAGAGAATGATTCCATTTTATGTTCAGAATCTCAAAGACCAGCTGAACAGCAGAGTCGATGTCCCTTTTCTTGCTAAGAGCCTGGCAGCAAGAAGAGAAGAAACTACACATGGCACTAGAACAGATGGTTTTTATGAAACACCCAGGGGTTCCATCTTCATGGCAGCCCAAAGGATGGGCTCTTGTGCACTGGACTTCTACTGAGGATCTGAGGTAAATGGATCGGTGAGCTAGGAGTTCAGAGAGTGGGTGCTCTGGTTCACTGGCCCTGTGACCTTGGGAAAAGTCATCACAGCTCTAGACGGTTCTGCTTTCTTCTTGGAAGAATGAGAACAACAGTGGCTACCTCAGTCATCTCATAGCTTTGAAGAGCAATGTCCAGAGCTGGGTGTGGCACACAGGCTTGCGATCTACGGATCTAGGAGGCTGAGGCAGGAGGGTTGTTTTGAGTTTGAGGTCAGGCTGGGCTAAAAACTGAGACTTTGCCTGAAACAAACAAACAAACAAACAAACAAACAATCACAAGCAAACAAAAAGGAAATAGACAAATAAAAACCGAAAGAGGGAGGTCGGAAGGAGGAAGGAAAAAGCAAAAAGGAAAAAGAGAAAGAACACAAAGAAAGAGGTGAGAGACAGGGAGAAAGAGGAGAAAGAAAGAAAGAAAGAAAGAAAGAAAGAAAGAAAGAAAGAAAGAAAGAAAGAAAGAAAGAAAGAAAGAAAGAAAGAAAGAAAGACAGGAAGGAAGGAAGGGGGGAGAAAAAAGGAGGAAGAAGGAAGAAAGAAGTAAGTAAGGAAGGAAAGGACAGAGGTATGGAGGGAAGGAGGAAGGAAGGAAGAAAGAAAGAGAGGGAGGGAGGGAGAAAGGAAGGAGGAAGGAAGGAAGAAAGGAAGGAAGGAAGAAGAAAGCTACACGTGAACCAGCTTTGTCAAAATGGCCAGTCACCTTCTATGAGCAAAAAGGAAAAACACTTTACTGGACCCTGCGCTTCCCCGACTCTCGCCCCCTTAAGGAAAACCAGAGGTCAGATCTGACTTAGATCTGAAGGGCTTAGATATTAATCATTACATAAACTATGTCAAATGGATGATCCTCTTAATTTTCACAGAATTCTGTTTATTCCCTATGTTTGGACCCTGCAGGAGGCTGTTCAGTGATGGGGAGGTAGAAGTGAGATTTGAGCTCATACTCTTCTATCCAAAGGTATGTGGCTCTCATGTTACCCTGGATCAGGGGCTGTTGGGAGATGAGTATCAGCCCAATTCAAAATGCCTGCTGGGTCCTCTGTGCTTGTGAAAGTCTCTCCCAAAGCAGATACTTCAATTCGTAACCTGGAAGGACACTTTTATCTCAGAAGGCAGGGGAAACTGACTTGTGTATCATTGTTACTTGTGATGCTGAGGCAGGATGATCACAAGTTCAAAGCTGCTTAGACTACAGTGTTGGGCAACTTAATAAGACCTTGCCTCAAAATAAAAGGTAATAAAGGGTTGTGGGTATAGCTTTGTATTAGTGTTCCTACCCGGATTCCACACATGGCTCAGTGGTAGAGCCTCTGCCTAAAATCTTCTATTTGGGGGCTGATGATGTGGCTCAAGGGATTGGCTGCCTACCTAGAATTCCCCAAGTAAGGCACTGGGGTGTGGTTCAGTAGTAGAGCAGTATGTGATCTTAACCACTGGGCCATCTTTCTTATCCTCGTAAACGTCTAGGCATGGTGGCATGCATCTGTAACTCCAGTACTGGAGATGAAGAGCCAGAAAGATGTCTGAGGTTCCAGCTTCTCTAGATCAACAAGTTTCAGATTCACTGTGAGACACTGTCTCAAAACCTGAGGAGGAAAGTAATTGAGGAAAGCACTTGATGTTGACATCTGGCTTCCGTACACATGTGTACACACATGAACACACACATATGAAAAGAAAGCTAACCATCCACAGGCAAGGGAGGATCAAACTTGGCCAACTTTCCTGTAGTGCGTTAATAATTTACAGTTGCAGAGAACGGTGGACAATAGGAAATAATCGAGAGAAGCCAGTGATGACGATGAAGGTACATTCAGAGGGACTTTTTCATGCACACAGAGGGCCTGAAGTTCAATAAGGGAGATGTAGTGGCCTCTGACAAGAGACAGGGTAATTTTAGGTGAGGAATACAAAAATAGCGAGATTCAATGATTATTTGCCTTGGTATTCAAAGGGAGGCTGCAAGCAGATGCTGGGATTCAATAGTTGAATACACATTCCCAAGGGAGAAAGCACTGTCGAGAGAATTCAAGGTTAAATCTGGAAAAAAAAAAGATAAGGAAGTTAGGAATTCTAAAGCTGAACAGAACTTGAATATCTGTAGGATGTGTATGAAGACATGAGGCCTGGGAAGAGGAAGGGAGCCTTGTAGGCAATTCTTTCCCTGCCAGTGTCCTGATTGGCCTCAGTTATTAAGTGGACACATCCTAGAGTCATCTTATAGGTGCAGCCTCAGTTGAAGAGTTAACCAGATCATATTGGCCTGTGGATATATCTGGGGAGAATTGTATTGACTGTGATTTGATTCAGGCAGGGGCAGTCCACTTTGGGAGGCACCATCCCTATGCAGGTGGTCCTGGGCTGTATAGAAAGCTATCAAGAATGAGCCTGCAATAAAGCCAGAAACCAGCTATCCTCCATGGTTTCTCCTTCAGGTTCTTGCTTGAGTTTCTGTCCTTACTTCCTTCAGTAATAAAGTTATACTCCATAAGCTGATATAAACCTTTTCTCCCCTAAGTTTCCTTCAGTTTTTGTATTTGAATGAAACTAGAGCAGTCAGTGTGGTACCCACCCTTTGGACTAGATTAGAGAGAAAGGCATTTCTCAGCTTCTTGCTCCAGTCATATGCAGGTAACATCCATGGCTAGGAGCTTGCTTCAGAAATACATCTAGGCTGGAAGCCCAAAGGAACCTTACAAAGGACAGGGAAAATACTACTGGCTACAACTGGGATCACAAAATGTAGGGGAAAGATATCAGAATGTGTAGTGGTGATACTGATTGTCAACTTGACAAGATCTAGAATTGCCTAGGAGATAAATCTCCAGGCATGTCTATAGAGGTGTTTCCAGAAACAATTTAATAGAGGAAGGAAGACTCATTCTGAATGTGGGTGGCACCATCCCATGGGCTAGGGTCCTGGATTGAAGAAAATGGAGAGAGTGAGCTGAGCACCAGCATGCATCTCTCTCTGCTTCCTGACTATGTATGCCATGTGACCGGCTGCCTCATGTTCCTGCCGCCATTCCTTCCCTGCCGTTGCAGACTGTATCCCCTCAAACCGTGAGCCAGAATAAACCCTTTCTTCCTTGAATTCTTCTATCAGGTATTTAATCACAACAATGAAGACAGAAACTAATATAGACAGAAAATTCCGAAGCCACAAGCCCAAGTAAAACCTTCCAACTTTTTTTTTAATTTCAGGAATTTTGTCACCATGATGGAAGGCAGAGTGACAGTGATACCAAATATCTTTTAGAAATCATTTTGATTTTAAATATCTGAATTCAACAACATTGCAGTAATTCTTGGGTAGTATCCCCCAGTGCCCTAGCAACTTTCTATATTCTCTCTCCCTTGCAATCTAAAATAAATGTGTTTCGCCTTACCACAAGTACCACACACCCAAAAGAGACTTACTCCATCCAACTGTTCAGTGTGTTCCCTGTTTCACTGCAGTTGTTAATTCCGTCTTCTTGGATCTCACTGTCGTCCGTGAGTACCTTGGATGCTTACCTCGTCATGATTTTGTATTACTTTATTTAGCATCCAAAACTTTATGTGTAGTTATGAAGCTTCGTCCTCATCTGCAGGGTTTCACGACAGCTTTGAGCCAAAACACTGGCTGGCAGGCCCTTCACTCCATCCCAGCACATTCCGTATCTCCCCACAGACATGGACCACGCCACTGTAGGCTGGGCTGATTTCCTCTCTCCATCTCACTCCTAGCTACAGCAAGCCCCAAACCGCAGATGCCATCTGCCCCGCCCTAGTGCTTTCCAGGTGCGCAATTTTACTCCCAGGCCCCCTCATGTTGCAGAAGGTTCTCCACTTCTGGGGCTTGCTGATGTAGAAGAACAATTGCTTTTCACTGCAGGACTGGATGACTCTGCCTCATCGGTCTTGTCATGTCTCAGCCTGGATTTTGAGGCCTGTTGTTTGAAATGAGGTTTTACTGTGTAACCCAGGTTAGCCTTGAACTTACTCTAGTGACCATTCTGGTCTCAAACTTGTACTCCCCCTGCCTCAGCTTTCAAGATGCTGGGCTTACAGATACGCACCACCACATCTGGCTAAGGGTAGGGGTTTTAAAAATGGGTTACGCATCTTTTTTCCCTCTTGGCCTATTAGATCCAAGATTGGATCTTCGGCCATCTCAAGAGTTCTTAGAGTACCCTGGCAACATTCAGTCTCCAAAGTTTTGTGCCTTTTTGGATATCTTTTTTTTTTTTTTAATTATCATTATTGTGTGTATGTACTATGCTGTTGTATTGTTGCTGTGTGTGTGCCACGACACACCTATAGAGCCAAGATGGCACCTTCGAGGAGTTGGTTTTCTTCTGTCTTTATATAGGTTCCAAAGATTGAACTTCAAGTCACCAGGCTTGGATAGCAAGCTACTTAACACACTGAACCAACTCTCTGGTCCTTCGGTTTGTTTTTGGTGCCCTCCTTTTGCTGCTTAGACATAGTCTTTTGTTGTTGCTGTTTCTTGCCGCTGTTGTAGCTGTGGTCCCAAATGACCAGTCATGTGACCTTGAGCAATACTGGTAACTTCTTTGGGATCCATCTTTTTACGCGACATGGATTTCAGGAATTCAAGGGAAGTGCGCTAGTTACTTTTCGCATAGCCGTGATAAAACACCCGATGGCATTCATGTACAAAAAAGATGGCTCTTTCTGTGTCATCACTTGAACGGTGCAGCATCCTTGTGGAGGAAGGTGCAACAGTGTGAGCTTGAGTGTGTTGGTCATGTGGTACCCACAGTCAGGAAGTGAAGGGAGATGGATGCTAGTGCTCAGCTCACTTTCTCCTTTTCATTCAGTTCGTGACCCTAAGCCACGGGATGGTACCACTCACCTTCAGGTTGGGTCTCCAGCTAAACCTCTCTGGAAATGGTCTCACGCAATGCACAGAAGTATGACTCCTAGGTGAGTCTAAATTCTAGCGAGTTGGCAGCCAAGATTATCCATCACAGTTGGAATAAATGAGATGTAGCCAAAAGGACTGCCAAGAGCTTGGCACCTAAGAAACACTAAGTGGAAGGGAAGGAAGAAACAATATTTAGGCCTTTCACTGAACAATTAACGTCTCAGGGAGGCAGAGGGCATACAGAAGTAAACCGACATATGGAAATCTTGCAGTTGTGCATACACTTTTAAAAACACGAAGTGCTGCTCAGAGACCATGTGCAAACACATAATCAATTGATTGAGATACAACTGCAGAAAAGGTGGAAGCTAGTCTGTTTGAGACGTAATAAAAAAAGTCAACAAATGAGTTATTATCAAGTGGTGGGGATGCACTGCTTGCTGTGTGTGCATATGAAGGTCGACATTAAGCATCTTCTGATATCATTTTTCCACCTTGTTTTTATTTTTAGCAAGGTTTCTGACTGGATATGGAGCTCACCGGTTTGGCTACAAGGCAGTTGGCCAGCGATTCCCCCGAGATCTGTCTTTGTCTACACCCCCAGCAGTGGGTTTACAGATGTGCGCTGCTGTGTCTGGCTTTTATCTGGGTGCTGGGGATCGAACCTCAGGTACCCCTGTGTGTACAGCAAGCACTTTGCCAAGGGAGCCATCTCTTCAGCCCCAACATAGAGCTGTCTGCACAGACTTCTCCCTCTTTGGGGATCCTAGAGTAGGGCGATATCCAGCTATTGGATCACATTCCCACTGCAAGCCAGATGCTTGTTTAGAGATGTATAGAGCTTAATTAACACTTCTGGCCCTGGAGAGTGGTTTAGATACGAATATGAACGATGAACAGGTTAAATAATTAGATGGTCAAGAGGTCTCCATTGAGGTGAAGATGTTTTAAGTTGCTGACTGGCAGGGCAAACTTACTTGAGATGGTTAATCACCGAACAGTATCACCTCTGTTCTCTCTGATGAAATCCGGGCTAGGGGAGGGATGTAGGCAAGTAGCAGCAGCATCAACCACTTAGAATAGGTCAGTGCTAAGTAAAGAATTGCCCCTATATTATCCTCAAAAGGTCTGGCTAGTTAAGTATCCTTATTCCTAGGTACCTGGGCCCCATAAAAGTAGATGCTAAGCGCTGGGTTTGTAACCCAGTTGGTAGAGAGCCTTTCTAGAATGCTGTAGCTCTGGACTCTGTAAGAGCAAAAGTTGTGTTTTACATTTTAATTACTCTGCCTAAGACATCCATGGAACAAGGACATGGCTCCCTGGAGAGCTAGGTGGGGCTGTTTCAGATGAGAGAGTCCTGAATCTCCCTTGCCCAAGGATAACCTTTTGGAATGTTGCCCGGAGTGTCTAGATCCCATTTGGTTGGTCCTACTGCACCGGATGTGCTCCTCCAAATGCACTGGATGTGCTTGGTCACTTGGAGGTGAGAGATAACCCAGATAGGACGTATGTCAGGATAGATGCTTGTCACTAATTGGACCTGGTGGGAATTACATAGCCTTATGGGTTCTGCCTTTTTAAGCACCTGTGCCATGTGATTCGGGGCCATTCTACAGGGACTCCAGAGGTGAAAAGTTCACTCTGTGAGACCCTCAGAATGGTCCTGGTCAGAGTCCATCTTTCTGGCCATTAATTAATTAATTTAACTAAAACTTGCTTCAAATTTGGCTCAATCGTGGAGGTGGTCTTATTTCTTATCTTGGCCAGATTTGGGGTTTGCACTCCATTCTCAGCACCACATGAAAACTAACTAGATGGTGCACACCTGTAATCACAGCACTTGGGAGATGATGAAGGAGGATCAGAGCTTCAAAGCCATCCTCAGCTATATAGTTAGTTGAGGCTAGCTCTGGCTACGTGAGATACTATCTCAAAAATAATGGGGTTAGAAAAGGGATCTTTGAGATCCTGTTTTCCACAGCCCGTACTTGAACACCAACTTTCTTTGTAATAGAGCACACAGACTATCGAGGCAACTTGAGGCCCAGATCTCCTATGGCTTCTGTCTCGCAGCTGAATTTACTGATGTTCTAGTGTGTGATGGCTTTTCCATACGATAGCATCATAGTGTGTGTGTGTTGGCGGGGGGGGGGGGGGTAGCCTTCTCCCCTGACCAGTTTGGTTAAACTATAAATAAATCCATTTCCCTTTCTGATTTCTGTTTCCTTGTTTCTTTTGGAATATAAGGGGACAGAGGTGTGTCTGTGGACCTAAGCACCCAGTTGTGGGTACTCTCAGGCCTGCACATTCAGCGTCATCACTGTACAGAAAAGAAGATGGAGTTCCCAGGGAAGCATAGAGTAGGTAAGGGACTTGGGATGAATCTCTCCCTTTCTGTCTCTCTATCTCTGTCTCTGTCTCTCTCTCTCTGTGTATGTGTGCGTGCAAATCAGAGAAAACTTCTGATGTTATTTCTAAGGTGCTATCCACACTTTTCTTGTTTGAGAGTCCCTCACTGACTTGGAACTCATCAAATAGACTGGACTGTCTGGCCATCAATTCCCAGGGTTCCTCCTGGCTCTGCTTCTCCAAGGCTGGGATCACAAACACTTACCACTTTGCTCAGCTTTAAAAAAGGGATTTATTTTGTTTTAAATTATGTGTATATGGGTTGATTTTTTTTGGCGGGGGGGCAATGCACATTTGTGAATACAGGTACCTATGGAGTCCAGAAGATGATGTCAGAGTCTTCGGAGCTAGAGTTAGAGGCAGATGTGAGCCATCTGGGCAGGGCTGGGACCTGAACTTGGTTCTTTATAAGAGCAGTATGTGTACTCTTAACCTTTGAGCCATCTCTCCAGCTGAATATTTCCTCTTCCTCCTCCTTCTCCTCCCCCTTCTCCTCCTCCTCCTCCTCCTCCTACTCCTCCTCCTCCTTTTCTTCTTCTTTTCACTAATTCTAGGGTTGGAGCTCAGGTCCTCATGCTTAAAAGACAACCACTTGACTTACTGAGAGCCATCTCCTCAGCCCAGAGCCTGGGCTCTTAAGCACTGACTGTACTTTGAGATTCCTCTTAGGAACTCAGAGCAGTTAGCGAGATAAAGGAGAGAAGGTGTCGGAATGCTATTTGAACAGCAGAGAGTTGTGCAGATGCGTAAAGGATTAGACAAGTGAATGCTAAAGAACAATAAGCAATCTCCTATTTGTTAATTTTCTCCACTTGGCCCTGCCTGCTCTTTGAGACTTTGTTTCTTTTCTTTATTTTATTTTTTTTACTTCAGTTTCCAGTGAGGCACGTAGGCAGGCTTTTTCAACAGAGTACAAGAAGTATTAATAATTTGGTACGGCCTTAATTCATTTCATGATTCCGTTCTGCCAAATCTACAGAGGTGGCTTCTGGCCTCATAATTATAAGAGGTGCCTCCAAATCGCTCTTGACTGGGGCTTATACTGTTTGATCATTTTATCATTCCGTTTTACTTTATTATTCGGTTTGATTTGGTGCTAAAAAACCTAAGGCTACATAAACTGTGTGTTTTATATCTTTAAAAGTGCTGTTGAGATAAATCCTTATATGAAAAGGCTCTAATGCTAAATCAATGCCATTTATTTTTAAAACTGAGGATATTGTTATAAGAGAAGAAACGTCTGGTGCCGGACAGAGCATCACACACAAACCGAACCTAACTGGTTATCACATGCACAGTCGGTGTGGCTGGGTTTTTTTTTTCTTTCTTTTACAATAGCAGATATTATCAGCAACATTTATGCTGCTGCTTATTTATGATTACTGTAGGGTGTGTCACAGTGCACGTGTGGCGGTCAGCGGTCAGTTATGGAGTCGGTTCTCTACTTCTGCCTTTATGTGGGTTCCAGGAAGAGAACCTAGATCTCAAGGCCCATGGGGCAAGTGCCTTTACCCTCTGAGCTATCCCACCAGCTCAAATTAGCAACTCTTAAAACATGGGTTACTTTATGCTAATGTTGAATATGTGACTAAACTATGAATTAATTCTGATTTATTCTGTAGTTGGCAAGTTTGTGTTTGGAAAAGTC
Organism: Cricetomys ansorgei; assembly: GCA_026225945.1. NCBI lineage: Eukaryota > Metazoa > Chordata > Mammalia > Rodentia > Nesomyidae > Cricetomys > Cricetomys ansorgei. Next base: position 2,164,435 of record JAMJFZ010001012.1, on the reverse strand, counting down.
AGGATAGAATTTAGGGTTCTTGAAAGTCAGCAGTTGTATTTATTCTTCTCTCTCTTGCCTGAGGATTTTTAAATAAGAACTTGATCAGTAGCTGGGCCTGGTGGCACTTGCCCATATCTCAACTCATTGGGAGGTAGAGAGGAGAATCACCAGTTCAAGACCAGCCTGGTCTTCACACAGTGAGTGCGAAGTCAGCAGGGAAATTCGGTTAAACCTTATTTCAAAATAAGAAAGGTGAAAGAGTGTGAGGGCTTTAGCTCAGTGGTAGAGTACCTGCTTAGAACCCACTATGAAGAGGCTGGGCACAAAGCTCAGATACAGAGTGCCAGCCTAGAATCCCCTAGTGATAGGCCATGTGTCTGCCTCAGCAGTGTAGATCTTGTCTAGAGTCCATCAGTGTGGGTCTGGAGGCATAACTAAATCGTAGAGCATCTGCCTAGAATCTCCCAGTGAAGGCTAGGGTGTGGCTCAGCAGTGGAGCACTTGCCTCGCTTGTAGTGCCCTGGTTTCATGTTCAGTAATACACACACCACCACCACCACCACCACCACCACCACCATCACCACCATCACCACCACCAAACAAATAAAGCAAGCAAACAAACAAACAATGCCAAATCTGATGAGTAATCAATGAGCCTATGTAGCCTGTAGGCTCACATCCTAAGCAGGCTGCTTTTTAGCTAAGATCTCTGAGGACATTATTTCAGTATTTGCTTCTTTGTTTACTGGTAATATGGAATTGCAGTCCCACCTCCCAGAATGGCCATATGCAGAAATCTAATAGCATTAAAGGTTTTAGCAGAATTCACAGGTTGCCATGTTGGCTTGTAGAATTCCAGCTACACTTCCAGCAACAACATTTCCATTTCTTTTGACAGGATGCCAACCCTGTCAATCAATTTGCTGTTTTGTTTTGGTTGGATGCCACGTTTGTATTATTTAGAAAAGAATCATTTTTAAAGTGTTTTACTTCAAGTATTCATTTTATTTTTAAGCGTGTGTGTATGTGTGTGTGTGTGTGTGTGTGTGTGTGTGTATGTGTGTGTGTGTGTGTGAATGCAGTATCCACGGAGGCCAGAAGAGGACATTGGATTCTCTGGAGCTAGAATGAAGGATAGATATGAGTCACCTCTTATAGGTATGGAGAACAACTTTAGGCACCCTGTAAGAGCAGGAAGCACCCTTAACTGCTGAGCCGTCTCCTGAGCCCCAGAAAAGCATTATTTTAAGTGCGTACACTTTTCATGACACTTGTCCAGTGAAGGTCCTAACTTTGTGTGGGTGTGTGTGTTTGTGCTATATATACAAGTGTGTGTGGATGTGCGAGGACCTGTGTGTGTGTTTGGAAAACAAAGGAGGATTTTGGGTATCCTGTTCTATCACTTCCTCGAGCAGGGTCTCTCACTGGAGCTACGCTGGCAGCCAACAAGCCCCAGTACTCCTCCTGTCTCCATCCTTCACAGTGCTGGGGTTACAGGAATGGATGGCCATGCTATGCTTTTTAGGTGGGTACCAGGGATTCAAACTCAGATCCTCATGCTTCTGTGGCCAGTGCCCCTGCCCATTGAGCCATCCTCCCATCCCTATGGCACTTTTAGTTATTGACTGATATAATCCTCCAAATGGTAACCTGCCTGTTAGTGGAGATGTACACACAATTTTGGTTTCCACATGGGTTGAGGGCAGGGTTTCAGAACCTCAAACAGAGAAAATCTGCTTAATTGCTGGTATTTGTTGCCTCTCTCTATATATATATTTATTTTTTGAGCTGTCCCTACTAGTCATACTGTGCCCTCCCTCTAATGCCTGAAGATGCTCCCAGAAGTATCTTATAGAAGTTAAGATCAAACAGCCAGCCTGAAGGATCAGATAATTATATCTGAAACAAACTGACTCAATCAGCCGATCTGGTCAGTGAGATGAGTGGATATAATTCTGTTCCCAAACAGGTAATCCTGTGTCTCTAAGTGGGGTTCTGCTTCGTGCATTCATGCACATGCACACGTGTGCACACACGTGTATTTTAATTTTTTTTCTTTCTTTTGAGGCAGTCTTGTAATCACCTTGTCAAGGCAGGAAATATTCTAAAGAGATGAGAGTGCTTTGGGCTACGAGACCGCTAAAACAAAGGTCATCAAGAAATTGGTATTCTGCAGGAGTCTCCTGCTGGGAGAAAAGCAAGGTGAAATCTCGTAGCAAGCCAGGGGGCGGAAGCTGTCTCCCAGGAAGAGCTTTCACAGGGTTCTGACAACTTGTCAGACTACAGGAGAGACAGGAGCTGAGACAATAATGGGTCCCTGATGGGTGAATTGGTGGGACCACACTTAGCCGGGACTGTTCAGTTATCCATGCATCTTGCCCTCTATTCAAACCGATGTTGGTGCCCGGGAGGTGAGTTTAGGGGGTCATAGGACCTCTTTATTTGTCGCTCTTCCCAATGTGGCCTCAACAATCTCCTCTCTCTGCTTTCCACCATAACTTACCTCTTGGTGTTTTGAGGGTGAGTAGCTTGTTGGGGCTGCCAGAACCCCCAGTCTAGTAACAGTCTGACATTGTAGCCCTGGGGTTGGGTTCAAATTCACTATATAGCCCAGGCTGGATTTGAACTTATGATAATCCTTCTACTCACCTTCTTGAGCACTGAGATTATAGTCATGAACAGCCACACCAAGCTATGTCTTGGTTCTTAGAACAAATAGCCCAGATTCATCACCAAGCCTCACGTGAAAGCTTCATTCATTTCGACAGACATTTGCTTGCTCAGGAAACAGGTGTTGAGTTTATCAAGCATATAAAAAATAATACTAATTACTGGAAGAGCCAGAAATAGGCAAGGCTTACCCCTCACCCTTAAAGGGTTTCTGAACAAATAAACCTGTCACCCAACCAATTTATAACCTGGCGTCTCTCAGCCTAACCAGAGTCTATGCCATTTAACCTTTGACAACCTAATTCTTTTCAGTACAAAATAAGAGGGGTCAGTGTATATCTCCTAGCCCAAGCCATCATCTGAATTTGCTCAATTCTGTGGAAGAAGATTAAACTGAATGGCAGGTCAATTGTATTTCAATCAATGGCCAAGCTTGGTAGTTGTCTATTGTTAGTAGAGAGAGGACAGAGACTCTGCTCCTGAAGCTCAAGGAATTCCTCTCATCCTTAAGGGACCTCGACTCAGACCGTAAGAGGAATTGTGATTTGATCACAGGAAAGAATCAAGACAAGCCAGTATGAAACGGGGTTGAAGATTTTGTTTAAAGCAGCAGTTCTCAACCTGTGGGTTGCAACCATTGAAAAACACATTATTTCTGATGATCTTAGGCACTGAGACACCCCTCAGCAGCAAAATTACAGTTATAAAGTAGCATCGGAAATAATTTTATGATTGGGGTCATCACAATATGAGAAACTGTATTAAGAGGTCGCAGGACTAGGAAGGCTGAGAACCATGGATTAAGGTTCTTTAATGTAGACTTTAAGTATGTTAGGGTTAGGGTTAGGAGAAAACAAAAGAGGCACAGCTGATTGTCTTAGCAAAAGTCTATGCTTTCAAGTCACCCCTCAAAAAGATTGCTAAGTTGCCTGTACCGATTTTCTCTCTTCTGATGAGTCAGGTTACAGGGTAGCTGTAGCAATACCTTGAGTAGTTACAGCCTGATAAGGAAAAAAAAATGAACCCCTAGAGTTATGCAAGAGGATTTAGTGGGGTGTTCTTTTCCTGTGAATGGGGCTTCTGGTGAGATTCCTAGAAAATTGCAGGTTTACAGCTGGGAAAGGGGCTTAAGCAGGTGACAACTGTGTTGGAACATTTGCTTCCCTGCTGGTGAGAAGCTTCAACCAGATTCCTGGGAGAGAGGCTCGTTTACCTTCTCATGTCCTCCCCACCTCCCAACTTCCCCATCTTCTATCCTACTTCAAGATGTAGGCAGCAGAGAAAGGCAGAGGCAGATGTTTGTTTACTAACGATATTTGAACACCAGGCAAGCCTGCTTCCCCATCATCCTGGCTCTGAGCAAGCCTTTGTTCTGATAACAAAAGAAGCCTTGATATCATTATGTGGAGAAAGGTTTGGTATTTTGAATTCTGTAAGAAGACACGCAAATATCTGCCTACCTGCTTAAGCACCTGTAGTCTTGGGAAAACACTGCTAATGTTTGACAATATGCTGACAAAAACAGCACTCCATTTGAAAAAGAAAGCTTTAGCATTTATAAAGCCTCTTCATGTTCACAAGCTTATACACGTCGCAAAGTCATTTCATGCATTATGCTGGGAAGATATCATGTACTATTAATAAACAGACATTCAACATTTGGAGGGCTAGACATATTTATCAAGGTTGTTGGTTTGAACTGTAACTACTTGGTAGATATAAGCTAGGGGATATTCAGGCTGTGTTTACCTGCAGCCTCACAGCTACTGACAAGCATCCTTGTGGTGTACTAGTTTCCTCTGAAAAGCCCATTAAGACTCAGGAAAATCTAAAGTGGGTTTATTAAGACTCTGGAAATATGGCCAGATGTGGCCAGCAGTTGGAAGGCAGAAGCATGTATGTGAATTCTAGGCCAGCCTCATTTATGTAGTGAGATCCTGTCTCAAACAGAACAGAACAGAACTACTCTGGAAGTACACAACTCAGAAGCCTCAGGAACTCCCTGAAATTGAACAGATGCTTGAGGCTCCTCCTGCCCCAAGGTTATATAAGAAGTAAAGACTTCTGAGAGACTCTCTCATAACATTCAAACTGCCTGGAAAAGGCTTAGACCAACCAAGCTACCTAGAAGAGATACTCTCCAACCTGTCCAGCTGTCTGCAGGTCAGGCTGGGGTGGGATTTTGATGACAAAGCTACCTTTGATTCATTTCTGCTCCTGTAAATAACCCGTCACTAGAACTCCAATAAGTAACCCCAATAAAACCAATAAAACCCATTTGGTTCACCGAGTTGGATTTTGGTAGTATTGTACTTTGGTCTGTTGTTGTTTCCCTACCTGGGGTAAGTAGACATCAATTTACCTCTCCTTAGGAATCATGTCACACAACACCCATACTGGGAACACCTAGCACTGAAACTCCAGGAAACATGCTAAAATCCCAGACAAGGTGCTGCTCAAATTGAGCCCAGCTGCAGCTCTCTCACTAGCATCACAGTGGGATCTGAGATCATTGCTGCTATAGGAAGAGACAAACACCCCGTCTATAAATTTGTAAATAGACAGCCATGTGTCTAGATTCCAGAAGAGTAACAGGGGGCAAGGAAGCTTGAAGATCTCAGGTTGCCAGACTCCAGAGCTAGGGACATCTCCAGCCTGCCCATAGAGTGAATATACTTTAACTAAATGTGCACCTCCTCCATACCTCTCCCTCATTCTCTAAGTCACAAGGGTCCTTTCTCCCTAACTCACAGTACAAGGTTCTCATTCCCTCTCCCAAAGGCCTTAAAACAGACTTCTCTGCTCTTCTGGGCAGATGAAAATCTTTTCTTTTCTCTTGGGACCCTGGATTCCCAGTGCACTTTGTCTGGCATGAAATCATGTAGCCTTAACAATGGAACAACCAGTTCTTGAATGTGAGACCTTGTATTAACACAGCCTCTGGCTCGCCTTTTCCTAGCTTTTTCCTTCTTCCAACAAAGAGTACTGTGGAAAATTTGGGACCACTGTTTCAATGATCTGGTAGCCAAAAAAAGGGGCACATGTGTCTCCAGTCAGGATGGTTACAGTTAGGTTACAGTTGCCCTTGAAAGGGATTAATATAGTTCTCATGAGATCCTGGCTTAGTCCCTTAGATAGATGGATGTTGTTTAAAGATTGATTCCGACCTCTTGAATCTTTCAGTTCCTGTATTGCCACATACTCATTCATATGTACTCCCACTATGACAGCACCTTGTGACATAACCAAAGAAGACCTGAGAGCAGTCAAGCGGATATGGTCTGTATGTTCTTGAAACTCCAAAACTAAGAGCTAAATAAAACTCTTTATTCAACCTACACAGCCTCAAAAATTCAGTTATAGCATTAGAAAATGGACTAAGACACCCTCTTACCATTCAGTCTAGACACCTGTGACTATTCAAGCCAAGAAATAGAGAGCTTATACTTGGGAGACTCCATGCCCATTGATCAATTTGGATGTACTGAGTAGATGGTCCTAGATACCTTTGAATTTCAAGCATTATTGTATTAAAAGTAGTGGCATTCAGAATGATATTTATTGAATATATTGAATATATTGAGGGAAAGCATTGACTTCAGAAAGGCAATTACTTTATTTCTTACTGTATGTGAATTTGTCATATGTGTGTATATATGTATATGGATGGAGATGTGTACACATACACGCAGAGGTCTGAATAGGACAGTCTCAAATCACTTTATTTTTTGAGAGCAGGTCTCTCACTGAACCCAGAGATTGCTAATCACAGATAGTCCAGCTAGCCAGCTTGCCCTGTCTCTGTCTCTGAGTACTAGAATTAAGGACAGTTGCCATGTCTGTCCAGAGTTTATGTAGGTTCTGAGACTCTGAACTGTGATTCTTTGACTTTGCTGCAAATGATTATCCACTGAGCCATCTCCTCAGTGGCTACTTATTTACTTTTAATAATGGAAACTCTGAGGTCCATCGAAGACCTGCAGATTCACAGTCTCTGGGGATGCAACCCAGGTAACCATCGTCTGCAAGTTGTTTAGAGTGGATTATGATGCAACAGGACTGCTGCACAGGAATGGGACTCAACGATGTCTCTTATGGTTTGAATGTGAAATGTCTCCCACAGCGTAATGTATCTTCAGCTGGTATTGTTGTTTAGGGGATATTTTGGAAGCTTTCAGAGTAAGGGTTTGGATGGTATGAAGATTAGCTTTAATTGTCAGTGTGACACAACATAGAATCATGTAGGAAGAGAGTCTTAATGAGGGATTGGTTGGATCAAATTGACCTGTGGGCATGACTGTGGGGGATTGTCTCAAGTTGATGAATGTGGGAAAACCCAGCCCACTGTGGGCAGCACTATTCCCTAGACAGAGGGTCTTGAAAAGTGTAGAAATCAAGCTTAATAAAAACAAGCAAGCAAGGATGAATGCATTCATTTCTTTCTGCTTCTGCCTATGAAAGTGACGCTGCTAGCTGTTTTAAGTTCCTCTCATGACTTCCCTGCTGGGATGGACTTGGAATTATTGAATTAGAATTGGAATTATAAGCCAAATAAATCCCTTTGTCTTCTAAATTGCTTTTTTAACAGGGTATTTTATCACAACAACAGAAACAAAACTAAAAGAGTGTAGATAGGACTCTGGGGGCAGACCTTTGAGGATCATACCCCAGAGCTGTTTTCAGTTCCATGCTCTGCTTCCTAGTTTAACTTCTATGTAAAGAGCTCCCCAAATTACTCCATAATGAGCTCCTCCACTTACTCCTACCACCATGGAGTTGGTGCTGTGTACTCTCATCCAAGTGTACCTCTTGAGACTGTGAGCCCAAATGAACCTCTCCACTCTTAAGTTGCTCAGTTAGGTATTTTGTCACAACAAAGAAGGTAGCCAATACAACATTTATTTGAGTGTGTGTGCGCACAGATGTACACATGTGGAGCCAGAGATCAACCTTAGATAGCCTTCCTGGCTTGCATCTACCCTGTTTTCTAATACAGAGTCTCTTGGCCTGGAGCTCACTGAGAAGGCCAGGCTTGACTAGCCAGGGAATCCCAGGGATCTACCTGCTTCTACTTCCCAGAACTGGGGTTCCAGGTATGCATCACCACACCAGTGATTTTCTTTTTCTTTTTAATGGTTCGTGGCGATGGAACTCGGGTTCTCACTTGTTTTTTATGAGACAAGCATTTTGTAGAAAGCTCCTCATATAATTGCTAGTATTGCTTCTGAATTTGCAATCTACATTTTTTTTGTGTGACTTACTGCAGCCCGGCATTGACCATTTCATGAGTTGTGAACACTGCATCATCAGGCATAGAGTTTGTAAATCACACTGGAAACAATTAGCCAAACAGGTGAGAGAATTCACCAACTAGCCCACCATCTGCATATTAGTGGCAAATTAGACTTCCCACGTTAGTCGTGTTCTTGGCAATATTAGTGTTACAAGCCCTAATGTATTGTATTTTATACTTTGGAGAGCTGGAAGGGAGTACTAATTACATGCAAGTTTCCAGGATTTCAGCTGGGAGTATTTCACATGAAAGTTAATTGTGCTTCTGGGGCTTTGCCACTGGTTTATCCAATTAACGTGGAGTTTGCCTATATATCATGGTTTTGCTTACAGAAGGGAAATAGTATTATTCACTTGGATAAAATGGGACTTGTTCTAAGGGTGTTTTTAAAAATCAGCCTGATAGCTTCTAGAGCACATGGATGCCTGTGCTCACCTGCAGCGTTCTGAGATGGAATGAGGTTTGTGCTGTGCAAGAGTTGCAAAAGTTACCCATGAAAGGCCATGATAAATCAGAGGCTGGGGTCTAGGAAGATCCCTTAGAGGGTAAGAGTTCTTGCTGCACAAGTATTAGGGCCTGAGTTCCAATTCCCAAGACCCAAGTAAAAAGCTGGATGTCACCACACGCAGCTATAACCCCAGAATTTTGTAGGATGGAGACAGGAGAATCACTGGATCTTTCTGGCTGCCAACTTAGATCCAAGTTAAATGATAGACCGCATCTTACAGGAATACAGTGGAGGATGATAAAATAGAACACTCCAGGTAATCTCTGACCTCTGTACAAGGGCATGTGCCTATACCCACACCTGCACACATACACACACACACACACACACACACACACACACACACACACGGATGATTACCTTTAATTATCAACTTGATAAAACCTAGGAATCATCTGGGGAAAGAGTATCAATGAAGAATTGTTTATGTTTAGTTGACCTTTGGGGAATTGTCTTAATGGAGTTAATTGGTGGGGGAAGATTCAGTCCACTGCAGGTGGCAGCATTCTCTAGGCAGGGAGTCCTGAATTGTGCAAGAGTGGAGAAAATGAGCTGAGCACAAGCAATGAACATGTATATGTTCATTTTCTCTACTCTTGGCCATGGAAGTGATGTAACTAGCTGCTTTGAGCTCCTGTTGCTATGATTTCCCCACAATGATGGACTATAAACTGGAATTGTGACCTAAAATAAGCTTTGTGTCTCCTAAGTTGCTTTTTGTCAGTGCATTTTAACATAGCAACAGAAATGAAACTAGGGCACATGTAAGTACACAAACACACTTGAGAATGCTAACATAACATACATGAAAAAATTTTAAAATAAGAGGTTAAGGAAATTTGATTCCAATGCTCTCTTTATTATTGTTGTCTCTAAAATTCTCATATGTCATGTACAGAAATGGCACCTATAATCCTTCCATTGATCTCGTATATTAACCATGTCGTAGATATCTTTCTTCCATCACATCTAATGGAGTCTGTTGAGTAGGCATTCAATATTTGTATTTGTCCTTATAGATTTAGTCTATCTTCTTATAGAAAATTCTAGACATTATCACTCAGTAGTCTTTTAAAAAATGCCCCCCCCCCAAGACATGGTTTCTCTGTTGTAACTCTGGCTGTCCTGGAACTCACTCTGTAGACCAGGCTGGCCTTGAACTCACAGAGATCCACCTGCCTCTGCCTCCCAAGTGCTGGGATTAAAGCCATGCGCCACCACTGCCTGGCTCTAAATAAGTATACTTAATGTCTCCCATAAAGTACGAAGTTGCTATGGATTTGAGGTGAGATTCATGCCAATCCCATATCTGTCTGGGATGCTTGTGTATCATGGCTTAATTGTGAAATGTTCCCCATAAGCTCTTGTGTTTGAACACTTGCTGGTGCTGCTTTGGGGGGTAATAGAACCTTTGGGAGGTATGGTCTAGCTGGAGGAAGTGGATTTCTGGTGACCTGAGGGGTTGGTCTCGAGACTTATAATCTAGTCCACTTCTTGTCCTCTCTCTGCTTCATTATCCACTGAATACAAATAAGCCACTATGATTACCAGTCCATGATGGACTGTGTTCCCTCAAACCGTGAGTCCTATGGTGATGTCTTCAGATTTTATCAGAACAATAGGAAAAATAAGTCTCTTGGTTTCTTTTCCTAGTGCTGTGGTAAAATACCCAGACAAAAGCAACTTAAGAGAGAAACAGCTTGTAGTCCATCATGGCATGGAGTCAAGGCAGAAAGAGCTTGAAACAGCTGATCATATATCTATGATCAGGAAGAGAGAGCAAGGAGTGGTAGCACTCAGCTTGACTTCTCTGCTTCCTACCCATAAAATGACCCTGCACAGCTGAAATGTGTCTTCCCATATCAATCAACAAGATAATTCTTTGCGGACATACTTAGAGACCAGCTTAAGCTAGACAGTCTATCACTGCTGTGCCCAGACTTGGTTCTGGGTTCTGCAGAGTTGACAATACTAACCATCACAGTAACTAATACAACAACCTGGTACTCTGCTCTTTAGCGTCTCTTGGCTTTCTGAATCACCACTGACACTGGGAAGAGTTCAGTGTCAGAAATCAAAAGGTTAGGACTAGGTAAACATGCATTCAGGCACACTTCATAGTCTGAGCCTTCTGAAGGTTGGAGAGGTGGCTCAGTGGTTAAGACTGTATACTGCTCTTGCAGAGGCCTCTAGTTCAATTCTCACCATTCAACTATGATAGCTCACAACCACCTTTAACTCCAGTTCCAGGAGGTTCAAGGCCCTTTTCTGGTCTTCTTTAGTACTGTACTCTAGTGTACACACATACACACACACACACACACACACATGCATACACACAAGCATGCACTTAAAATACAATGAATACTTAAAGAAAAATATGAACTCTGAGAGGAGCTACCCAAGATCAGCAAGAAGATGTGGGCACTTGAACTTCTGTGGTAGTTTTTCTAGTGTACTGAAATCTCTCCCATTCCTGGATCTTACACACACCTCCATTCAATCCATAAACATATACAACCAGGAGGTTCAAGTCAAGTGACACTTATCAGAAGACAGAGATTGTTCTGTGGCACAAATATATATAAATGGTATATTAAATTCTGGTCTTTCTCTTTTATTTTAGATTCATTTTAAATGATGTGTACGTGCTTCTGTCTGCATATGTGCATACACCATGTGTGTGCAGGTACCTGTAGAGGCCAGAAGAGGGTTATAGGCAGTTGTGAGGCACCCAGTATGAGTGACAGGGACTGAACTCAGGTCCTCTATAAGAGCAGGAAGAACTCTTAACTACTGATCCAACTCTCCTGTTCTTCTTTTTCTGGAAAGTTGTCACCTGGTCTTGGAAGACTAAATGTCAGGTCAAAATTTAACTCTTCTCTTCCATTACTGTTCCTTCTGAAAAGTATCAGCAATTCTCACATAAACGAACAAGTCAGTGTGTCATAACGACAGTATGTTGTGTGTAGTGGGTTTCTTCAGACAGCCATCCACTTACCATCATTTCCCTGCAGTCAAGATTACCGGAACAAACATCCCCATCCTTTCTCATTGAGCTTATCACTTCTTCCCTGTAGTCTCCAGAGATATTGTCACTGAACCTGTCTTTCCATTTCGTCTGGTGTGTGTGTATGTGTGTGTGTGTGTGTATGTGTGTGTGTGTGTGTATGTGTGTGTGTGTGTGTGTGCATACACGTGTCCATGTAAGTGTGTGTACATGAAGTTGACTCCAGGTGTCATCTCTCAGGATTCAACCTTTGTGTTTTGAGTCACTTTTTCTTTAGGACTTGGTGCTTGCTGATTCAGCTCGGCTGGCTTTCGAGCAAGCCTCACGCATCTGCTGCCCTTTGCCCACCCTGCACGCCCTAGGGCTGGGCTTACAGGCATGCACCACCGTGTCTGTCTTTGTTTAAGTGGATTCTGAGTGTTGAACTCAGTTCTCTACGCTCACAGGGCAAGCACTTCATCAGCTGAGTCATCTTCCTGTTCCTACTTCCAATTCCGACTTCTCTATAGATGTATTTCTAGGTTGATCACAGGAGACTCTTGGGTCTCTGTGGGTTGCTCTGTGCTCAGGGCATGAATGATCTTCCAGTGCTTTCCGAGGCCTCCCTGATGACTGGTACATGACTGGTTACAGGTCAGTGACTGAGAGATTCGATTCAATGAAGCGGAGGTCCATCTGCTCTACTGAGTGGTTCAGAGGGACTCCCTGTGAACTGCTTGGAAGTTGCTCTGGGTTTTAGAAAAACCCAGAAGGCTCACTCATCCTTAGATGAAATTTCTGACAATTCCTTTTATATATCCAACTTATTCTAAGTGCAGTTGTAGCTTCAAAGGTGTGTGGGGAGACACTCAGGTCACCCATATAATGGAGTCCCCTTTGGATAATAACTACTTAATTATTTTGAACTCTTAAATATCTTCACACCACGGAAACACTCTCTTACTTCTTAAACTTCAGCTATACTCTTGAATTCTAATTTTTAAAAAATTACATTTATTTGTATATATGTAGAGATGTAAGCGTGCTACAGCACACAGATGGAAATCCGAGGACAATTTGCTGGAGTCAGTTCTTCTACCATGTGTGTCCTGGAGGCACGACTCAGATCGTCAGGCTTGGTGGCAAGCCCCTTTACCTGCTGAGCCCTTTCGCCAGCCCGATTCTTGAATTCTTTGTTTCTACAGTTGAGCTTTCTTGTTGATAAATCACTCGGTCTGCTATAGAAAGTAGGATGAGGATATTAAATCTCAGATGTCATTCAAGGTTGATTTTGAGAGGAAGGCGAAGAATGCTCCTCCCCCCCCCCCACACTTATTTAGCTAAGGAAGGATCCCAAAGGCTAGTATCGCTTTTCTTTTCAGAGTCTGGATAATTAAAGAACTGTCATTGGAAGAACACAACATTTACTCTTGTTCCCTGTCTTAGAAGTCATCCCCCAAGAATTAGGTGACTGACAGCCATCACACACTGTTCTTCGATGGAAAGTCACAATTTTTACTTTGTGTCTGTCACTGGAAGTCATAGACAAAAATGATCAAGGGATGGATGGAGAAAGAAGGGATGCCTTCTCTCTCCACTTCACAAAATTATCTCCATCTTTCAGGACGGGGAGATGACTCAGCCATTGAAGTGCTTACTGCACAATTTTGAGGATGTGAGTTCAGTCTTCACAGTCCATGCACAAAACCAGGCACGGTGGCAAACACTTGTAATCTAAGTGCTGGGGAGATGGAGACAGGTGTATTTCTGTGGGTTCTTGCACTCATGTGCACATAACTCCCCCTCCAATTTATATATATATATATATATATATATATATATATATATATATATATATATATACTGTTTATTTATATATTTAAGTGGATAGTGCGTGGAGAATGAGGATTGACTCCTGAGGTTATTCTGTGGCCTATACATACACACACACACACACACACACACACACACATGCACTCACATGGATACACACAAAGATTATCTTCCTTGTGTAACAAGGATATAGGAGAGTATGACAGCTAAGATTCCCTAGAACATTTGCTCATTTCAATCCACACTTTGGAATAATTCAAACTACCAGTTAAAGAACACCGGCAGTAAAGTGCCCACTAACATGTTTAGTCTGGGAGACTCAGTTCTTTCCACAGACAAGGTCAGCTGGTGAGGGCTTAAGTGCCTGGTATTGATCCTCAGTTGACTTAATGAAATCTATTCATGTCCCGGTAGACTTGGTACTGCCGTGCAAGCTATGCTGGTTTTCTCAGCAGACAAGCCAGTCTCTGAAGTACTACCCCTCTTGTTCCTGTAATACACTTTTGTTTCTCTGGAGGGACACGTTCAAAGTATGTCAGGGAGATTGCATAAGAAGGCCTTGAATTTTAGAGCAAGGGCTGGCCTAATCTACTACCTTTATAGAGCAGAGTGGATGGAATGACTAAGGTGCCTAGTTAACTGCATGCTATTTTGGTGCTGATTTCTGTCATTAGTCAAAGATCCCTCTGTCTGGGATGAAAGTATATGACTTCAATTTACAAATATAAGAAGAAAACACTAAAAGAAAGTTATTCTTTTATATATATCTATATAGATATAGATATATAGATGTAGATATAATAACTATATACATATATAGTTATTCTCATTATTATTTTAAAGAGAAAAAGCAAAGGACCTGAAACTGTCTCACATTTTAATAACAAACATTGCTGTTTCTTTCTTTTGAAATGTTTATTTATTCGTCCTTTCGTGTGTGTATATGTCTGTGTGAGCATATGGTACTGCGCATGTGTATACACGTAACAGAGTCCAGAAGAGTGTGGAGTGGCTGTCCACCTCTATCAGTCTCCTGTGCCTTTGAATCAGGCTCACTCCTTGAGCTTAGAAGTCATGTTTCCCTTAGCCAGACATAAGCTAGGAAGTGCTAATGACCTTCGAGTCTCCAGCCATCTGGAGCTGGGGCTATAGGCATGAGAACCCAAGCTTGTTACGTGGGTGCTGGGATCTGAACTCTGGTCCTCATGATTGTAGAGTGAGTATTCTTAACTATGGAGCTATATTTTTCATCCCTCTATCTTTGATTATTATCTTTAGGTTGTTATACAAAATATTGGGCTTCATAATTGACTTTCCATACATGTGAACTTTGTTCTAATTTGTTCTCCTCTCCCATATGCCATGCTCTCTTCTGACCGGTTTTCTTCCCCCCCTAAGACAGTCCCTGTAATGCACATCACATTGGTAAGCGATCTTGTGGTATTTGAGTTCACTGAGAAGTTGGCTTTGGAAGTGGGGCTGTCCCCCAACCCCAGATTTCTGACCCAAGCATGCTTGACTCCAAGTATCCTCTAAGACCTTTGAATATCTAGGGATGGGATACCCTCTCAACTCTGCGACAGGGAGAGAAGAGGGCAACAAAATAACGCGAGGATAAAAACACTCTTTGCTCCTGAGAACAGCAAGAGGGTGAGCTATTGCCAGCAGAAGTTTCTATGGTTTATTCTGTGGCATAAAAGTGCTTGCAGTCGGGGAGAGCAGCCACAAACTTAGCCATGGGAAGCTCAGCCATGGAGAGAAAGCTCAGTTTGGAATGCAACCTACTGCTTCAACTTCCCCAGTCGGTTTTGGCTGGATGTTGTGAGCTCCCAAGATGTTGTTACATTCATGTTATTATTTGTTATTGTTTTTTGTTTGTTTGTTTTTATTTTGTTTTGCTTAGAAGCCTCCCCAAGGGGACACTCTGTTCATCCAAGGTGCCACTTTCTCTCTCTCTCTCTTTCTGGGAATTCCAGCTGTCTGGAGCTTCCCCAGTTGTTTTGAGGACTCCATTTGAAGACACTTTGCTCTGTCTACCATCTATCTATCATCTATCTATCTATCTATCTATCTATCTATCTATCTATCTATCTATCATCTATCTATATATCATCTATCCTCTATTACTTATATTTATTATTTAATTTGGCTTTGCCTTGCTGTGTACTTAATAAACTCACTCATTGTAAACCAGCAGTTTGGCTATATAGATCCTTCTCTGAACTACACAGAACTCTATGCCCTTCTGTTCCTTACAAGGTATCTCGTCGTGGGGCTGGGGAGGTGGCTCTGTCGGTTAAAGCACTTGCTGTGCGCACATGAGAACCTAAGTTTGATTCACAGCACTCACATCAAAACCTAGGCACGGTGGCAAACGCAGTAAATGGGTGAGATTTCCCAACAGGAAGAGGCAGTGTCAGAGACATTTGATTTACGGCAGCTTTTGCATTGACCTTGGCTTTCCGGTTTCTAAGCAGCGTCACCAGGGTATCTCGCTAATGTATGGTTGTGAATTTTTCATGGCAAGGCATGTGTTTGTGTTATTGGCCTCCTGGGCAAGGGGGAAAAAAGCATGGCATGTCAACAGCAACATAAATGGTTAGGTAAATCTTTATTCCCATCAGACCTCCCTGCAAAGCCCTGTTATTTGTGTCTCACTCAACCGTTCATTCATTCATGAACATTTATTGAGCAACTTCCGTCTCTGAGTACTGTGGGGGTTTACAGTGATGTAGAAATCAACTAGCCTGGTGACATAAGCGATACAGCAGAGAGAAAGGGGGAAAAGGCTTTGAGAAGGGATTCCTTTTTGAAGCATTAAGACATTTGGAGCATGCAATGAACAGGCTTCTCTTGTAAAAATGGGTCTTTACAGCCTTGTAAGACTCTCCTCCAGGGGTACCCTGAGGGATCAAGTTAGCAGGTGTCTGGGAGGGCTCAAATTGCAACCGTAGAAACTCAAGCGAGTCTGCTAAAGCTGTAGGGCTTAATTCTCCAACTGTAAAGGGGGAAAGGCTCAAACAGATAATTCTTTAAGTTTCATCAACTTCCTGAACGAAATATCTTAGGTTAGAGTTACGCAAAAATATCCATGTGTGTGTGTGTGTGTGTACACTCTGTGTTAGATACTTCCTTCTTGCTGTGACTAAATACCCGACAAGAAGGAAACTTAAAGAAGCAAACTTAACAAAGGAAAGGTTTATATTGATTTACAGTTCAAGGGTACAGTCCATCCTGGTGGGGGCATCACTGTGGCAGGAGTGTGAGTCAGACGGTCACACTTTATTTTTAGTCAAGAAGGAGAGAGAGATGAATGCTGGTGCTCAGTTCATCTTCTCCTTCATATATAATTGGGGACCCCAGCCGATGGGATGCTGCCACCAACAGTTAACACGGGTTTCCTCACCTCAATTAACTTAATCTAGATACCCTTGTTGTGGATGTTTAATTTTAGTTATGTATAAAATAATTGTTTTGTGCCCTGTTGGGTGAGGGACTGCCTAGGTCTTGGCATTTTGTATTGTCTTCAGGGGCTGGATTTATGTGGATATTGTTTGATTGGTCAGGATCTGCATGTGCTGTCAGCAGAACACTTGAGGAGTTCTGAACCAATAAAAACATCTGAACTCAGACGCTCAGGGTTCCACTGTCCAGTAGGGCACTTGCCATGACGGTGATTTCTTCTGCTGAGGTCTGGTAGGGATTCCAACTCTGAGGGTGGCTCCTTTTCCTTCTTGCAGGTCTGCCACAGCCACATACTACTACACAACTCCTCCACAGCCATGACCAGATGCTAACCAAATCTAGGCAATCCCTCGCAAGCATACCGGAGATTTTCCTCCTAGGTACTTAGTATTTAGACCTTGTCAAGTTGACAATCAATATTGACATATCTTTTTGAAATTGTTGGAAAATACTCCTTTGTGAGAACTTCTAAAGAGACCCAGATTTGGGGTTTTGAGGCTGGGGATGTCGTGTCACTCAAGACACGACGTAGAGAGTCAAAAACACTGAGCACGGAAGAGGACAATGTTGGGGAGCGACAGAATGTCCTGGTTTGAATCCAAAATGTCCCTAAATGCTCTTATTTTGAACATATACCACAGTTCATGCTATTTGGGAGAGCAGTAGAGATCTCATCAGATGGGGACAGTGAAGGTCAGAAAGGATGTTAGACTCCCTGGCACTGTATCTGTAGGTGATTGTGAGCCCTTGGGTGTGGGTTGTAGGTCCTTTGGAAGAGCATCAAGTGCTCTTAACCATATCTACAGCGAGCTCATATTTTAACATGTTCCTTGTAAGGTCCAGAGGCCTTTTCCAGGCTTATTACATGAAAGGCTTGCAGTACATTTAGGAAGTGCCTAAATATCCTGGCAAAAATCATCAAGTATGATTTGTTAGACAATTTTTCTAAGAAAAGTAAAGGGCTGGAGTGTACTTCAGTTGGTACAGTGCTTATGTAGCATGTAAAAAAACCTGGGTTCAGTCCCCAGCACTGTATGATCCTTGTGCTGTGGCCATGCCAGTAATCACAGCACTCAGAAAGTAAAGACAAGAGGGTCAGAAGTTCAAGGTCATTGTTAGTTACATACAGAGAGCAGAGATCAAGGCTACTCTGGGCTACATGAGACCCTGACAAAAGCAAGCAGGAAAGAAAAAACAGGACGGATCTAGATATAGGAGAACACAATGTTCTATTCCCTGTCTATAGTGAATTTAAAGGAATTAGTTGTGATATCTGTTTATTTAAATTTTCATTTTTTTGTTTTTTTGAGACAGGGTTTCTCCCTTGTAACTCTGGCTGTCCTAGAGCTCACTCTATAGACCAGGCTGGCCTTGAACTCACAGAGATCTGCCTACCTCTGCCTCCAGAGTGCTGGGATTAAAAGGGTGCTCCCAACACCACCCAGCTCAATTTTTAATTATATGTATGTGTGTGTGTGAGGGGGTGGGGAGTATGTACACAATAGTCCAGTGCTGTGGAGGCCAGCAGAGGGTGTCATATCCCCTGGAGCTGGAGTTATAAGTGGTTGTGAGCAGCCTGCGATGGGTGCACTTCCTCTGAAAGAGCAGTTCGTACTTTTAATCACTGAGCCATCTCTCCAGTTCCTATGAGCCCTGTATGGGATCACTTAATTCTGCTATCATCCTGGGAGCCACAGAATGCCAAACCCTGTCAATCATTCCCATCTCGCAGGAGAATCAACATAGGTCTAAGGAAATGACGAGCCTTGTGACAGATTATTTGCAATTAGTTCCAACTCACGTGCTCCTGTGAAATGTGCGGTAGCCCCTCCTGTGAGGAAGGGGATCTGTGTTCTCTCTTCTACAATTTAGGGTGGTGCTGAAACTTACCCCGACCATTAAAACATGATTGAAATGGTATTGCTGGCTTCTAGCAGTATGTTCACAAGGTATATCAGTGAGACAATCTCATCCCTGAGAACAAACACATGACAGAGTAAGTGTGTGCATGCATGTGTGTGTTTATGAGTGTGTGTTTGGGTATGTGTGTGTGTATGTGTGTTTGTGTATGTATGTGTGCATATGTATGTGTATATGTGTGTGTGTTTGTGTGTATATGTATGTGTGTGTGTATGTGTACATGCATGTAAAATTCACATGCAATATTTGTTCATGGATATGGAAGTCAGAGAACAACCTCAGGCATCATTCCTTAGGAGCCTTTCATCTTGTTTTATGAGATAGAGTCAGACCCATCACTGGGGGATTCTAGGTAAGTACTCTACTGATGAACCTCACTTCAGCCCCTCCCTTGGGGATTCTAGGCAGGTGCTTTACTACTGAACTACTTATCCAGCCCTCTGCTTTCTTTCTTTTTGAGACAAGATGTCACCCAGTTGCTCAGGTTGGTCTTAAACTCACTCTGTAGCCTGGGGAGGCCTTTGAACTTGTGCCATAGCTCAGGAAAGCCTTGAATGAACTTGTGATCCCCTGCCTCAGCCTCCTGATTACCTGGAATCACAGGCCTGTGTTTGCATTTGCATTATAATGTTCACAGGAGGGACAATTATAACTGTAAATTAAAGCAGATATCAATGGCATCTACTAATAAGACATTTGAGCAAATTCTAGTTCATCACAGACTACATTCAGTTAATATAATTTGTTTACATATACATATGTATATGTATATAAATATAATGGATGTATAAATTTCCACTTTTTGTCAGACCCTACATTTTTTATTTCTAACCTTTCTGAACTCAGCAATATGTCTGCTAGCTTCTCACTTGATTTGTTTTAGTCCAGATTCCACTTAAAGCATATATATGTATATACACGTATGTATATACATTCATATATATGTGTAAGTATATATGATTAGATAGACAGATAGACAGATACATGAATCTGTGGATTCATAGGTGATAGATGGCATACGACCTAAGCATGGGCATACATATTGTTATGTTTCCTCTCTGTTGCTATGATCAAACAGTCTGACTGAAAACAATCTCGGGGAGGAAAGGCTTTACTTGGCTTATCCTTCCAGGTCACAGTCCATCACTGATGGCTGATTGAAGTCATTGCAGGAATGCAAGCATGAACTTGAAGCAGAAACTATGGAGCGTAATTTTTACTGGCTTACTATAGGCTCATGCTTAGCGAGCTTTCTTATACAGCCCAGGACCACCTGCGCAGGAAATTGCACTGCCCACAGTGGGCTGGGCCCTCCAACATCAATTGACAAGCAACATAATCCCCTGCGGACATGCTTACAGGCCAATCTGGTCTGTAATTCCTTAATTGAGACTCTCTTCTCAGGTGACTTTAGGCTTTGTCATACGCGTGTGTGTGTGTGTGTGTGTGTGTGTGTGTGTGTGTGTGTGCGTGTGCGCTCGCGTGCATGCATGAGCACACACACACACACACACACACACATGCACACACCACAGGCATAATTGCAACAAAAAAATTGCACTCTACATTACCCTTGGGCTCTCTCTCTTTCTCTCTCTCACCTTTCCTCTTTCTTTATTAAGATGGTGCCATTTCCTTTTTTCCTTTCCAGACTATTATGACTTGTGTGTGAAATATTCTCCAAAGGCTATTTGTGTTTAAGTGCTTGGTCCCCAACTACTGATGCATTTTGTGTGGTTCTGGAGATTTGGGGAGGTAGATTCTAGCTGATGGGCCTAAGTCAGTATGGGCAGGATTTGATGGTTATAGACTGGACCTATTTCTTCTCTGAGTTGTCTATGCTTCCTGACTGGTGGAGATACCCGGAGCCCTGGCCTCGCCCTTCCCTACCCGGAACTCTACCATGCCTTCTCTGACATGATAGACTGTATGCTCTCAAACAGTGAGGCAGTAAAGTATAAATCTGTCTCCCTTTAAATAGCTTCTGTCAGATATTTATTTGATCACAGAAATGTAAGACACACACACACACACCACACATACACATTCACATACACACACACACACACACACACACACACACATACACACCTAGAATAGAAACTTGAATTGCTTGGCATAAAAATCCAAATTAATGAATTTTTAAAAGGGAAGAAAAGAACTATTGCTCCCTCAGAATGAAGACAAATATACAGCTTGTGGTGCAATGCATCAATTTGAGTAGCAAATACTAGAAGCAGAAATGATATTTATATACGGAAAGTAAGTAAGATAGTACATCGCCTTAGAAGAAAAGGCTAAAGCAGAGGCGGAGCTGGCTTCTATTGAGCACCACTGACATAGGCACTGCTGGGCTTAACACTGGACCCTATGAAACTCATTTCTTTCCTTCTTTCCTTCCCTCTCTCCTTGGAGTGCGGCAGATCAAACCCAGAGCCTTGGACATGTAAACTAACTACTACCAACCTATAAGCTTAAGCCCTAGGAAATATTTCTTTGTAAATGCACTATTTACGTTTTGAAGAAGCATCAAGCAGCAGGAGCAATTAATTACCTAACACTAATCACATAAGAAGTTTGCATATATCAAATCCAATCTCTATGAGGCAGGGGGCGGGGCAGTAACTAACTATTACTGCTATTTACTAATGGGAAAACGTGCACCGCTGTGAGGTAACTTGACAAACAGCAAATGATAGACTCTGGTTTCAACAGGTTGCCTTAGGCCACCATTAGTTCTCCACGCTTAGACTGTCTCCTTGATCTTGGCAGAGTGGATTGGGTCAGACTATCACTCATTTTAGGTGTATGCTTAGCAGAGCCAAAGGTGGCATCTCTGTGTGTATTGGTGAGAGGATGGCAAGGAATCCAAGGAAAAATAATGACAAGAGCAACCAAAACTGGTTCCTCTCTCTGGGTTCAGATGCCAGGTTAGGTGGAAACTGACCTCTCTCTCTCTCTCTCTCTCTCTCTCTCTCTCTCCATGTGTATACATGTTTATGAGCATGTGGTGTGTATGTGTGTCTGCATGTGGAGGTCTGAAATTGACATTCTTAATTCCTTTCTACTTTCAAAAGAGATTTGCTTTAATTGTATGTGTGTGTGTGTGTACACAAAAGTACAGATGAGCATAGAGTCCACAAGAGGCCATTGAATCCCCTGGAGCTGGAGTTATAGCTGTTTGTGATCTGCCCTGTATAGGTGTTGGTAACCACACTTAGGTCCTTTGAAAGAACAGTACATGTTCTCCACCGCTGAGCCTTCTCTCTAGGCTCACACTCTACCTTATTTTTGGGACAGTGTCTCCCACTGAACACAGAGCTTGTCAGTTTGGATATATTAATTATCCGGGTACTTAGCCTCAAGGATCTACCTATTCCTGCCTCCTCAATACTGGAATTAGAATCATTACCATATCTGGCGACTGTGTGTGTGTGAGAGAGAGAGGGGGAGAGAGAGAGAGAGAGACAGAGAGAGAGGGAGAGAATTGGGAGTGAATTCAGGTTCTCTTGCTTGCAAAGCAAGCACTTTACCAACTAAGCCATCTCCTCCCCACCAACACCGATTGGAAACACTTGGAAGACCTGATGTCATTGTACTAAGCAATGGCTATAAGCTAATCTGCTGTGACCTTAGCATCATGGGAAGGACTAGAAACATCTGAGCATTTAGTGGTTACTTTTTGTCTCTTGGAATGACCTATTTTTGCGCACAACAGTTCATATGTCAACAATAGGTGATTGCCACCAGGCCACTGCCAGAGAAATTGACTATCTTATGCAGAATAAGTTCAGAGCCTATCTCTGGTGCTGGGAAACCTAGACTTGGGCTCACTATTTAGCCATTCCAATACAGTGTGATTCAAGTCTCTTGGGGAGGAGTTACTACACAAAAGGTTGTTCTGTACACTCCGAATATAAGTCTAGCTTCACGTGGGTCCATGGTGCAGATGTGAAGGTCAGAAGACAGCTTTTGGGAGCCAGTCACCTCCTTCCATTGTGTGGGTCATGGGGCTGGGACTCAGGTTGTCAGACTTGAATGCAAGTGCCTTTGCCTGCTGCACCATCTAACCAGCCCCTGTGGCTCATTTTCTAGGCACAAGGAACTGTGTAGAACCTTCCCGAAAAACTCACCCAGAGGCCTAGACTTTAAAAGCACACCAGAGCTAAGCATGGCATTAGGTGATGAAGTTTTAGGAAAGGTTTCTATGCCATAGCAGAAGTCAGACAGGACCTGCTGCACTTACCCGTCCTAGGGTCCAAAGTGAGTCATTCCTTTTGAATCTGGAAGTGAGAAATAAGGATGCTTTCCAGACATTAAATTTTAATGCGGATGTATAATAGATCAGAGAGAAATGCCACAGAATCGTCTTAAGGAGACGGTGGGAGTAGACGGCCACTGCGTTGACTATTTACCTTACAGCAATTAGCTACTCACACTGTAGCTTTCTCCGCTGTAAAGGAAAACCTAGTCCTCCAGGGTAATCGCTATTGGAAATGGAGCAGAGGAGGAGTAACCGAAGAATTTTGACTGAAGAATGTTTCAGACCGTTTAGAACTAGACCCCTCTAACACGGGGCAGAGTGTGAAGGCTGTTGTCTGTCTATTCCAAGTGCCACTGCTAAGGCCAAGGTAGCTCCATCCTGAGGTTCTCAGACACTTGGTCCTTACGCGGTTGTTAACACCGACCCGTGACTTGACAGGATCCAGAATCACCCAGGAGACAAGCCTCTATGTGCCTGTGAGGGACTTTCCAGATTGGGTTCATTGAGGTGGGAAGACTCTCCCTGAATGTGGGTGACATCCCGTAGGGTGGGGTCCAGGACTGAATGAAAAGGAGAAAGTGAGCTGAGCACCACCGTTCATCTGACTGAGGGTACAATGTGACCGGTCGCTCTACACTCCTTCCTCCGTGACTTCTTCATCACGATTACTGTACCCTAGAAATGCACGCCAAACTAAGTGCTTTCTTAAGGCAGCGTTCTGTATAAGACTACATCATGTGTGCGGTGTGTGCATGTGGCATGTGCAGGTGCTTATGCCTGTGCAGAGGCCAGAGGAGGTTGTCGGACACCGTGCTCTATCCCTCTCTGACTTACTCCCTTGAGGACAGAGTCCATCACTGAACCTGGAGCTGGGCTGACAGCCAGGAAGCCCCAGGGATCTCCTCTTCACCATCCCCATCCTCACAGCACTATGGC
Source organism: Cricetomys ansorgei (assembly GCA_026225945.1). Lineage (NCBI taxonomy): Eukaryota > Metazoa > Chordata > Mammalia > Rodentia > Nesomyidae > Cricetomys > Cricetomys ansorgei. Next base: position 2,140,575 of record JAMJFZ010001012.1, on the reverse strand, counting down.
TTCAGAGACACACACAGCCACCCTCAGCTTCGTACACGGGTGCTAGGGATTTGAACTCGGGTCCTCAGGCTTGTACAACAGGTGCCCCTATCTACTGAGCCAACTCTCTAGCCTCCTCAAGGTGCTTTGGTTAAATATTTGCCTCAGCAACAAGGAACACTCCATGCAGCATATTCTCTCCACTTTGAAGGTATGTTCTTGAAGCACTCCCGTATGCTGCCTCTAAATGCCTCGCTGTAAATTGAAAATCCTCTGTTTCGTTTCAGACATGGAGTCTGTAATCTAGGTTAGCGTGAGGTTAGCCCCGAGAGAGAAATTTGCTCTACAGAGGCGATGATAACATATTTCTAGTCGGAGGGATAGGAGACAAAGGCAGCATTCTGGACGATGTTCTGTTTAAGCAAGGTCAGGGTGGATACATCAGTAGGACTATCCATGGGGAGTAAGTCTGGTTTCCATGGGTTGAATATAGTCCAAGATCGTTTCATTTAAGGGCAATAATTTCAAAGCAATGGTTTGTGGAAATATACACACAGATGTTTTTCAAGGGTCAGTTTTGATGAAATGTATAAATAAGTGAGGGCTTCTTGGTGAAGTCTGAGGTGGGTAAAGACTTGGAGACAGTGCAGAGGAGGTAGTGCCAGCAGAGTTCATAAAGACGTAGTGTGAAATGAGGACCTGAGTTCTATTCCCAGACCTCAAGGGGCAAATAAAAGTCAGACATGGTGATACAGGCTTGGAATCTCAACACTGGGCAGGTAGAGACAGCCAGGGTTCACTGGATAAGCAGGAAAGCCAGAAAGCAAGACTGTCTCGACAATGACAAAGTGGGAAGCTGCTGAGGAATTATACCTGAGGTTAAAGTCTGCTTTGCACATACATGTGCCATCCCCAACGCCCCCCCTCCATGTACATAGACAGGCACACACATACTGGCCCCTAACCAACCAAACGCATACACACACGTGCTGCCCCCAACCACACATGTACACACACACACACACACACACACACACACACACACACACACACGGTGCCTCCCAACCAACCAAATGCATACACACACGTGCTGCCCCCAACCACACACACGTACACACACACACCACACTACTAGTAATAGGGACCAGGCTGTAACCACAGCAAGGATTTACACTCCGAAATGCTGTCTTCAGTTACCAGAAAAGTTTCAGCACCATTTAATTGCACCTGACAAACAAAAGAAATGTAAAAGTGGAAACTGCAAACTCAGGCCTGCGGTTCCATGTCTCCGTCCTGTGGCATACGGAGCAAATAAAAAGAAAGTGATGGACTTCTTACAGCCAAGGCCAGAGCTGCCTCTAGGAGGAATAAAATAGCCATTCGGTACGATTCCTTTGAAGTTTCTGCTTATCTTGTGTGTGTGTACATGCCTATGCATGTAGGTGTGTGTTTGAGTGCATGCCTGTGAATGTGTGTATGGAGGCCAGAGGTCAATGGAGGGTACCATTCCTCAGGACCAGTCCACCTTGGCTTTAAAGACAGCGTCTCTCATTGGCCTGGAGCCTGCTGATTAGTCCAGTGACTAGCCTGTCTCCATCTCACCAGACTATAGCACTCTCCACTACATAGGGCTTCCTTCCTTCTCTTTCCTTCCTTCCTTCCTTCCTTCCTTCCTTTCTTCCTTCCTTCCTTCCTTCCTTCCTTCCTTCCTTCCTTCTCCTTCCTTCCTTCCTTCCTTCCTTCCTTCCTTCCTTCCTTCCTTCCTTTCTTTCTTTCTTTCTCTTTCTCTCTTTCTCTCTTTCTTTCTCTCTTTCTCTCTTTCTCTCTTTCTCTCTCTCTCCCTTTTTCTTTCCTTCCTTCTTTCTTTGTCTTTTCTTTTTCCTTTTTTTTGATACAGAGTCTCACTTTTGTAGGTCTGGCTGGCCTGGGACTTACTATGTAAACCAGACTGGCCTCAAACTTAAAGAGTTTCACCTGCTTCTGTCTCCTAGGTGTCAGCATTAAAGGCATGTACCACCACAACTGACCATTTTTTAATGTGTTTTAAGGACTGAATGTGATGCTTTACTAACAGCCTTTTCCCAGGCTCTATCAATTCTCTATAAGAATTAAACCATTCACTCTTCTCCCAATCTATTTCTTTTTCAAGAGCTATTTCAGAGGCCCAGGATTAGCACCATGGTTGATGGGATCACCAGGAAGCCAGCGGTCATACTTAGCTAACTTTAACATTGTTTGTTTTTGTTTTTTTTTTTAGAGTTTTTATAAGGAAACATGAGATGTGATTTACCCAAGTAAGCCACCTTTAGCGAACTTTCCAGAAAATGCTACTCAGAATGTTTCATTGTTGAGAAACCCTGTCATGTGGTTACCATGCCCACCCACCAACCCCCGCAGGGAACTCTGGGAGACTTTAAAAGATGATCACTTAGCAGTGGGATCTCAGATGGAAATTCAAAAGGCTTTGGAATTTATAAGCTCTGCTGCGGCTTGCCAGGCAGAAACTTGGCACTCCATCATACACTTCTAATCCCTCATCCTTCAATCTCAAGCAGCCATCAATTCAAACCCCCCCACCCCCCCAGCTGTGCTTTTTCCAAGCAATCGTTCTTCCTACTGATATCTGTCAATAGCTCCCTTTGGCCTCCAGATGGAAAAGAGATGTCCTTGAACTTGCACTTGGTCTGACTTGATCTGCCTGTGATCTAGGTAGGCTTGGTCTATGCTTCCAGTTTTTCACTCTCTAGCTCAGAGGTTCTCAACTTTCCTAATGTTGAGACCCTTTAATACAGTTCCTCAAGTTGTGGTGACTCCCCCCGCAACCAACCAATAAAATTATTTTCATTGCTACTTCATAACTGTAATTCTGCTACTGTTATGAATCACAATGCAAATATCTGATATGCAAGTGGTCTCAAGTGATCCCTGTGAAAAGGGTCATTTGACCCCTCAAAGGGCTCGAGACCCACAGGTTGAGAATTGCTGCTTCCATCCTTCATTGCTTTTCACAGTAGTGACTAGCATTATGCATTTGTAATTTTCTGTTCTTAGCTCTGCTTCTTCAGGTAAGAACACTGAAAAAGAGCAAGGCTGTTTACCCAACTTTTGTTGTTCAGTATCATACAGATGGCTGGAAGGTACTTCTCGCTGATTCTCAGAATCATGTATCTGTCAGATGAGCTAGAAAAACTGTAAAAAGTGCCTGTAGTTAACAGGACCTGAGGGGTTCTTCTTTAGCTTTTGGTTGACTATTTCATACTCCTTTCTTTTTGTGATTTTTAAACTAAACTTTATATAGAAAATGTTCCTTCGTTAACACTAGTGGCTTAAGACTGGGGAAAGGGAAAAGACTATTATGATAGCTGTCTAAAATAATCCTATTTGAATCTTTCTTTTCAAGTCATAGAGTTTTTTTCCTGGTCCCCGAGGAAAATGGTACAGGACAGTAATTATCACGGTAGCATTTGGAGTCAGACGGTCTGGTTTCAAACTCTAGTTCTAGTTCTGCAAACTTGGATTTAACACTATCTTTACCAACATCTCAGCTTCCCCAAATGCAATGCAAAGATAATAGCTCCTCTTTTGTGGAATCGAAGGAAAAATTTTCTAGTACTTATGATAAAAGCCTCGAACATAGAATGAAGTCTACTGTGTTAATCAGCACTGGAGATAGAACAAGTTCCACTGAGCCACACCCCAGCCCCTCATTGAGGTATTCTAAGAAGGTGCTGTACCACTGAGCTATACCCCACCTCTCCCCCAGCTCCCCTGCACAACTGGAGAATTCCAGGCTGGGCTCAACCACTGAATTACACCCACACCCCTAACTGGGGGATTCTAGGCAGGTGCTCTACCACTGAGCCACACCCCCAACACCTTACTGGAGGAATTCGGCAAGCATTGTTCAACTGAATTATAGCCCTAGTCCTCTCTTTTACATTTTATTTTGAGACAGAGTCTCACTAATTTACCCATACTGGCCTTGAACTTGTAACTCTTTTACCTCCCCATCCTGAGTATCTAGGGTCATAGTCCTGTGCCACTGGACCCCACAGGTATCATGCCTCGAACCCAAGCAGCCAAACCTAGTGCAAGAAGATTGACAAATGTTGACTGGCTGTGTATCTGAGAGAAAGAGGAGAGTGTTCTGTGTTCTGTAATGATCTCATTATCTAGGGATGCAGTGGAGCTGTGAACATGTAAAGATGCCTGTCAGAAGTGCTTGTTAGTATAAGGGTACATTCTTGTTCTCTGGGGGAATGCTCTGCTTGCTGTCGACTTCTCTCTCCCAGTTCTCTGATTGTGACATCAGCATCTGGTATTAGCAGCTCAACTCAGGGTGGGGGGAATACAAAACCTCTACACTTCACTAGCCAACCCCAGTAAGCTTATTCCTGGTGCACAGGAGGGCTGCAGCTGGGAGGTGATGGAGGGAGCATATGGCTTTAGGGAAGCCCATTTGGTTCACTTAGCAGAGTTCCGTGGCCTGTGAATGTTCAACACATTTTAACATTAAAGTCGTCAAGCAGCTGGCTCCATTCCTGCCTCCTGCGTGCTGGCTGGCTCCAAGATTGGCTGTGTGGAACCAGAGACACCAGGCAGATGATCTCTGGTGAGGCTGACAGACAGGAACAGAGCAAGGGGCTTTCTGTATGCACCAGCCATTCCAAAGCATCTCAATTCAGGTTTTATGCAAATGTCAATGTCATTGCTGAAGCAAGGGGAGGCTGCAAGCCTTTGAATAGAAGGCAAATCAGCCCCTTTCAGTCTGGGGGCCTCTTTGAGGCAGAGAAAGAAATCAGGATGTAAGCCAGGCAAGCAGGAGCCTTCATTGAGGGAGCAGAAGACAAGTTCATGGGCTGGGCAGATGGCTTGCTTTGTGAATGCGGAGACCTGGGTTTGAATCCCAGAACTCACTTAAAAACTAGATGTAGTAATGCACGTAAGTTATCCTTGGAGTTCTCCACTGAGATAGGAGGAGATAGAAGAATCCCCCAGTAACTCATGGGCTAGCTAGTCTGATAGGGTGGTAAACAACAGGAGACACCGTCTCAAAACTGTAGAAGGTGAGGACTAACGCCAGAGGTCGTCCTCTGACCTCCACATGTATGCCATGGCATGCAGCACCAATATTCACATACAGAAACACACAAGGCCACCCGCAAAGATTGAAGAAAAAGACAAGCTTTGGAGTGTATTTGAATAGTACATGCAAGTGGGAATAGAGTTGAATCTCTCTGGTTTTAAGAAGAGCTCCCATTAGTCTCCTGAGACAGAAGCCTTGTGTATGTGTGCTGATCCTTCTCTCTATAGGAAGCGGGCATTGTGTATGATGGTTAGCACATTGGACAAAGACTTGAGGGTACAAGCTCTAGTTGTGATTCTGCCACTGCTCTTGGGGAAGATATAGGCTTTACAGGGGTTGCTCATGTCCTTTGAGTTATCAGGAGTCCTGAGTAGAGACAGGGCACAAGAGATCCTTGCCTGGAAGGATATAAGGAGATCTGAAGCCCAGGAATCAGAGTTTGGAGGTACCTTCACAGAGGTGGAGGGTCATGGTATCCAGTAGACATGACTTGGAAAAGGGAGAAGATGAAAGTTCTCTACAGAATTACTAGTTAGATGTAGACACTCCAATTAGATGTGGCCATCCTTTTTATATAATTATATGACGTGTCCATCTCTAAAGTCCACACACAAGAACTATGCAGTTGAATTACCCCCCCCTCCTAGCTTCTCACAATGGACTAGTGATGGGTGAGAGAGACTTCAGTCTTATGATGTAGTCATCCCCCCCCACCTTTATGTAGTTGTTAGGCTGCTGTGATGGCTCAGCAAGGAAGACAAGGAGGCACATTCATTGGTAAAAGTCCTGCCAGACCTCAATAGAGGGAACCACTGCCCTGGCCAGCACCGTACTCCTCAATTGACAGTGGAACCCCAAGCATCTGAGCTCAGGTGTTTCTACTCTTTAAGAACTCCTCAGGTGTTTTACTGATAGCACATGCAGATCATTAGCAATCAAACAACTCCCACAGAAACCCAACACCTGCAGACAGTACAAAACATCCTAGATAGCCCCTCACCCGACAGTGCATAAAACAACTATTTTATATATTACTAAAAATAAACTTCTGCAACACCTTTAGGTTGTTTTTTGTTAAATGAAAGCTAACTGCACCAGTTCAAAGTAAAACGAGAGACCCTCAGCGGAGTACTCAGGCACAAATGAAACATGTACATCATATCCCACCAAGGCTCTGGGATCATCAAAGAAGATGGTAAAAAGGTGGTAGGAGTCAGAGATCGGGAACACCAAAGTGCCAAAATGTCCACTGGACACGATAGAAGTCTGGTACTCATGAACGCACAGAAGCTGTGGTTATGTGCACAAGCTACACAAGATCAAACCAGTGAAGATTCCAACGTGGATAGGGAATGACTCAGAAGCTACCCTGAACAGAGGAGGTATTAACAGTTGATGACTTCTAGGGGAGGGAGAGAGAGACTTCTTTAAGGCTTTGCTTCCAGGTAGGTCAACCGTGCTCCAGGTGGTAGCCTCGCATGCAGGAGTATGTGGTTAGCACAAATTGGACTCAGTGAGTTATTTTCAAGAAAGGAAAGAGTACACGGAATTGGGATGGGTAGAGAGGTGAGATGGGTCTAGGAGGAGTTAAGGGGAGGAGTCAGGAGGTAATGAAATCAAAATGCATTATATGAGATTCTCAAAGAATGAATAATATATTATACTTTAAAAATATGTTCTAAATGAGCTGGCAAAGAAAGCTAAACTATGGTGCCTGTTTATTGTGAAATTCTATATGGAAATAAAACAAGTTTTAAATATTTTTTAAATGAGACCCTGTTTCAAAATGCAAAGTAGGTGGTACCTTAGGAGTGGCATCCAAGGTTAACTTCTGACAGCCATACACATCTGCACACACACACACACACACACACACACACACACACACACATATGCCTGGGTATGCACACACACACACACACACACACACACATATGCCAAGGTATGCACATACACACACATACATGCCTGGGTATGCACACACACACACACACACATGCCTGGGTATGCACACACACACACACACACATATGCCAAGGTATGCACACGCACACACATACATGCCTGAGTATGCACACACACACACACACACATGCCTGGGTATGCACACACACACACACACACATATGCCAAGGTATGCACACGCACACACATACATGCCTGAGTATGCACACACACACACACACACATGCCTGGGTATGCACACACACACACACACATACACACACACACACATATGCCAAGTTATGCATACACACACACATACACACACACACACATGCCTGGATATGCACACACACACACACACACACACACACACACACCACCCTACCTTTTACTAGGTCTATGTCTTCCAGGCTGGTCTTGAACTCAGCCTCTCACATACTGGGTTCACAGAAATGTCGAGTAACACAATAACCATCTTGGTTTTAATCTAGAAACTTGGAAAATTGAACCAGGTGTGGGTAGCGAGGTAAGATAGCCATTAACTCGGGCCAGTACTGCCTCATTCCTGGATTCTATGGAGTTTGTTCTGTCTCCTACCCTCCAGATTAACATCAAGAGCTCCCAGCCGTTCTCACTCCATTCTTCTTATCTTGATATTCTCAGTTTTTCACAAAACTGAACTATCTCATGTTTGGGGCTCAAGGGGTACATCAAGACAAATTGTTCTTCTGAGAAAGTGATTTATTTATTAGGAGAGATATTCATGCCATGGAAAGACAGTCTGACCAGGTCTCAGAATGGAGTTCAGGCTCTGATACTGTGTAGACATCATGGTGGGGGCTCTGAAGAGAGTTCAAGTCCATGAGGTAGAGTGGGGCTTTCTTTTTGTAGGTCTCAGAGGAAGGGAGAGGTTTCCTGCCATTGGCTGATGAACAGCCTATAGTACAGCTTACAGTCCGGTTGTCTCTGGTTCTGGGGTGGCATGGAAGGGAGGGGGTGCTTTTTCATTGAAAAGAAAGGAGGAAGGGATCTTACCAATGGTGACTTTGATGATGTATGGAAGGTAGAGAGAAGGGGAGCATTTAGTTAAGGTATATCCATTATACAAGTAAGAAAGGTGCTATGCATAGATCTCTGATATCTTAGTCTGGTAGCCTGGGTCTGTAAATTTCCTAAGGGATGTGTGTGTGTGAAAATCTTGTTTTTCTTCTGGAATCTAGTTACCTGGGGAGTCAGTTTGATGATCACAGATTCACAGACAGGGTCTCTTACTTAAGAGGCTTTGTAGTTTCCTTCTCAGCTGTGAGAGAGAAGGGAGAAAGGTTTTTTGGATGGGCATAGTCTGGTTAGCCCTAGCCTCAAAGCTAACAAAACCCCTCTATGCTATCTCATTATGCTTTAGAGTACACACCAGGTATAAAGCTCAGCTCCTTGCTGTTCCATTGAGAAAGTGGCCCAGGACTTTTCTGGCTTCCAAGGACTGCCACATTCCACATGGGGTATCCGTGATGAATGTAACTAATTAGCATTTGTGCAATGACTCCTGCGGCTGAGGTGAGAGCCATCCAGAAAGGGCTAGGTATAATCACTGTTACATCTGTGGCTTACATAATTCCGAGTCCACCCTGGAATGATTTTTTTAAGCCTGGTTAATTGGGGAATTACAGTGTGTAAGTCCTGAAAACCAGCTGTGGGTTTTAAGTGCCATGAACATTTCTGTAGGTGGTACTGAGCTGGGCGTAAATGTTGATGGATCTGTTAGAAAAATTACAGTTCAGGTTCTTGTGCAGCTGTTGGGAAGGGGGATTGGGCAAAGGCTATTTCTAAGCAGATGTGCAATTAGCAATTAGATAATTTAAAAAGTAACTCGATCAATATTTATGCATGGATGGAAGAACATACATTCCTTGTGCATCTGTGATCTGAGTAAAACCAGAACATCAGTCTGCAAAGCCTGTAATAAGGTTGGGCTAGAAGTCAAAGGATTCCAAATGAAGAAACTTAAAGTGACAGTTTCTGGCACTTTGGAGGTACTTCCCAAGAATCTGTGGATGAATGAATGAATGAATGGATGGATGGATGAGTGAGTGAATGACACTAATAGCTTCCAATTTCCCATTGTCTCTTAGATGAGACTTTTCCCCCCCTAGGGGATTTTCACAGCTGTGTAGCAATTTCCTCTGGGTTGAAAAAATCCCTAGGAAATTTTTTCATGAGAATGAAAACATGAGACTCTGGGACCTAAGCAGCTTACAAGTCTTAGGCAGTCCCTGAAATTTACAAAGATTCACAAAGGGTCCTCTCTAAGGTTATGGAAGCAATAAAGAACTGCCAGAAGAGGAGAGGCTAACCAGTAGTACTACCTGGAGAACATCCTCAGACCTATGGAGTTAACTGAAGTTTTGCAGGGTGGCAGCCTTACTGAGTCATGAACTTACTGAGTCATATCAGTTACTTTTCTGTTGCTATGATGAAATATTACAATAAGAAACTTATAGAAAGATATAGAAAGAAGAGTTTATTGGGGGTTCATAGTTCCAGGGGAGAGAGTCCACAAAGGCAGGATTGGCATGGCAGCAGGTAGTCAGAGCAGGAAGCTGAAAGGTCACATCTTCAACCACAAACACAACACACACACATACACAGTGAACTGTAAGTTGGGTAAAGCTATAAACTCTCAAAGTCACCCCTGGTGACATACTTCCTTCAGCAAAACTACACCTAAAGGTTCCATAATATCCCAAAACAGTGCAATCCACTGGAGACTAAATGTTTGAATACCTCAATCCATGGGGAGTAGTCCTTATCGAAACCACCACACCTATGTTGAGGTGAATCTTTTCAGTAATACAGCTGCCTTTGACTCATCCATGCTCTCATAAGGTCCTCTCACTCATACTCCTGCAAGTTACCCCAATAATCTGATTGATTCACCAAGTTAGACTTCAATGCAATTGTTAATTTGGTCTGTCTAGGGTGGGAGGTTGTAAGTGTTATGACTCTTGAGAAAATGTCTCAGGCCACAGAGAAGTAGATGTATGCCAGGGAGAATCTCTCACTGATTGAATTTTCCTAGGTTATTGATTTCATACAACCTGATGCATCTACAAGAAGTTCAATTACCTGCCTTGGTAATTTCTACCTCCATTGTTTTCTTCGTGGAAGTAAAGCCTGTGGAAGGGTTCAGAGCAGAAGAAACAAAGGCCAATTAGCTTCTTCATGTGTCAAACATTGTGCTAGGCTGATTTCAGAATAGCTATTACAGAGTATCTACAATTTGTTACAATGGGAACAGATCCTTAAAAGGTTATGTGAAGCTTTCCAGAGTCAGTGGTATGGCTTGAATGCTGGTTTGTCTTTGGGAGTTCACATGTTGGGAGCCTGGTTCTTGGGATGCCAATATTAAAAGGTTTTGTGAGATTTTTAAGAGATGGGAACTATATATATCTCAATGAATTTCTATACAATTAGAATAGCCATTCTGAAGCTGTGAAGCTTCACATTCATTTTCATTATTAAATATCCCCCTAAAACATTATAAAAAATCTATGACAGAGTTACAGCTAGAAAAACAATTCATTTATACCCTATTTCATGATTCTAGATGAAACATGTAGTTTTTAGGTCTGGTTATTTTCATTGCATGATAGTTTTTATTTGCAAATTCTTTATAATAAAGCTTCAATAAAAGAAAAAAATAAGAGGGGGTGCATTTCAGTTGGTAGAGTACATGTCTAGCATGCACCAAGCCCTGCATTCCATCCCTACCACTGGATATATCAGGATTTATTGTACACATCTGTAATCTCAGCACTCAGGAGGTAGAGGCAGGAGGATTAGAAGTTCAAAGTCATCTATGGTCTGTTAAGTAAGATTTTTTCCCCGTAGGGGACTTTTAGAGTTGTGTAGCAATTTCCACTGGGTTGAAACAGTCATTAAGGAAGGAAGGCTCATAAGACTAGGGAAATAAACAACACACGAGTCCTAGGAAATCCCTGAAATTTACAGGATTCACAAAGGTTTGGGAATTCAAGGCCAGGCTAGGCTACATGAGACTGCAATGTTAGAATCCATACCAGATTACTCCTTTGGCCTCAATCTTTGCAACATCCCTTTTTCTATCACAAGCACCCTACTGGAGGCAATGCCCATGAATTTCTAGCTAAAAGATGTCCTCAAGGTGCCAGGGTTTATCACCTGGGGAAGAGAGTTTACATCTAAAAGGGATTGCTGGCCACACATCCTGCTCCCATCTCCTTCCCTGATTCGTGAAGTAGAGAACCTGGCTACAGGAGCATATTATGAAACTCTCACCCTTCCTCATAGATCTTTAAGAAGGGACCCCAACTCCTGCCTCATGGGCTTGATTCTCTTCAAAGTCATTGTCATACTGTCTATCCTTAGTATTAGTAAGTCTTCTAATAAACTTCTTACCCTTACCAATGTGTCTCAGTGTCTATTTGAACCCTACATCCCAAGATCCTGTCTTTAAGGAATAGAAAACCCAAGCAAGCAATGTGTTTGATAGTGAAAGATCAGAAGATAAGACAGACAAGGGAATGGGGAGCTTGCTGACAGTGCAGGACTTTACTTGGGGGAAAATACCTGCCGGATGGTTCTATGTAAGACTCAGAGCCTGCTTACAACTGGGGTAGGTATAGGGTAGATGAGGTACATGGGGAAGAAGGTGGAAAAGTTTTATGGTTTTTTGGTTAGCAGTTAGCCATTGTCAGGATTAACCAGTGAGTAGTCAGTTAAAGAATGTCAGGTGATCAGTAAGCCTCTTTCCTGGTGGCCATTTATGTGTCTGTTAGGCAGGAAGGCAGGATCTAGCACAGTGGTTCTCAACTTTCTTAATGCTGCAACTCTTTGGTGACCCCCAACCATAAAACTATTTTTGTTGCTACCTTATAACTGTAATTTTGCTAGTGATATGAATCATAATGTAAAGGTCTGATGTGCAGATGGTTTTAGGTGACCCCTGTGACGGGATGTTCTGTCTCTCAAAGGGGTTGAGACAGGCAGGTTGAGAATCTAGAGAAGCTTCAGGGGACCTGATTACTGAAGTTAGAAGAATTACCACGGTTCAACTAAGATGGAGGAGCTTTACAAAATGGCGTTTCTTTTTTACTATTTTTTTTTATATACATTTTTTTACATTTTTACAGTTTTTTACATTTACAAACTGGCCCTGCCTAACAAATGGCACCGTGAGTAGTGAGATGGAAACTTTCTAGATTCCGCTCCACATTTACAAGAGAAAAACGACCGCCACTCACATTCAATAGGTATGATGTTCAATCCAGCGTATAACAGGGGCTGTAGCGCCAGGGCAACCATCAATTTGAGAAATAAACATTTGTTCAAGGAAAGCAGGCCAATCAGAGGGCAGGCTGGGTAGAAGTGGGGGCCAGGAGCCTGCCACGGAGAAAAAAAGGATTGATAGATGGGTCTCAAAAATAGATGACAGGCAAACGAGCCGGAGCCTGAGCTGTGCCAGACAGCTGGTCTGCAGACAGTGTGTCCCTTGCCCTTGTCCCCATTGTTTCCCTGAAGCAGGGAACGCATGGAGAGCTTCGAAGGGTGATGGGGAAGGGTTCCTGATCCAGAAGGAGAGAGCTAGAGCAGTCTTCTAAGTGGAGCCGCCCTGACAGGAATGAAGACCACAGTTTGTCCTGGACTGCTTAGCTACGCACACCTTTCCCCTCTCTATTTAAACCTAAAGCTCATGTCAGGATCTGAAGATGGACTGAGGGGGTCACCAGACCTCTTTGTTTCTCTTCCAAACAAGGCCCGCATTGAATGAATTCCCCTTCTCTGCCTTTTGCTTGGACTTGTCTCTTGATAGGCTTGTTGGGGATGAGTTTCTGAGCCTGGCTTGCTGGGGCTCCCAGGACCCAGGCTCTGATTCTAACAACTCCTTGTAATATAAATCCTCGGCAGCTGGTACTGGTGATTCTGTTGCTCAGTGCTGGGGATAGAACCTAGGGCCTTAGGCATGCTAGGCAAGTGCTCTACCAGGAAGTGACCCCTCCCTCTCTGCATCCCGCTGATTCTTATTTAATGAGGGAGGCAGGTTCATCCTCTTCTGAAATCAAAAGCCATCCACAGCTCCCTTCTATTGGAGAGAGGGATCAGTGTTCGATGGGAGCGAACATAGCTGTGGTCCTTCTTGGCTTCTGTCCTTGGGCGTCCCCCTCTCCCCGCAGCCCACCCAAGCCCTATGGGCCTTCTACTAGTTTATCTGCACTGTCACAGTAATGGAGCTTTGTCTCTTCGGAGACATTCTGGCCTGGGGCTGAGGGTGGACTCATGTCTCTAGCAGGAAAAAAAAAAAAACAAAAAACCAAAAAACAGCAGTGCCATTTCTGCACCAGCATCGTCTCAATGGTGGGTATTTTAGGGGAGAGGCTTTGCCTGTAGCCAAATCACTAACACCAGCAGGGAAAGGGAAGCTCCTGTGGCTTCACCTGGTGTGTTTGAATTTGCATCTTGTATTTCTTGGCAGTCTAGAATGGTAAGACTTGAGGAGAGACTCAACCACAGCAGGTACTGGGCTCTGCACAGTGGGGAGGAGATTCACCTTTCTAAATTCTCATAGCCAGTAGTAGGAACCTCTCCTGGAGTTACCTTAAAGGAAGCACCCAGAAATTTTCAAAAGATGGGCCATTCATGACCTGTGATGGCTAATGCTGCTTGCCATTCTGATGGGCTCAGGCTGTAGAATCCTCTAGGATCATCTCTGGTCTACAGGTGTGACCGCCACACTGGGTTTCTGTGATCCTGGGGCTTGACTTCAGGTCTTTTGACATGCTAGACAAGTAATCTACCAACTGAACTACAGTCCTAGCCCCACAGCTAGGTTTTATAATTGCCTCTTTTTCAGTATCAGCTTCACGCATTCGGTAAATGAAATAAGACACACATACCTCAGAACTGCTCTTTCAGTATTTTATTTGAGTTAGGAAAACAAAAACAATGGTGGAAATCAATAAATCTGGTTTCAATTTGATACAGGGCTAGCAGCAACATGTTCATAAGTGTGTGTATATATGTGTGTGTGTGTGTGTGTGTGTGTGTGTACAGTCAGCTTTGTTCTAGAACATTTCCCCTCAGCATAGAGAAACACAGGCTGAAAAATGTCAGTCTGTTCCCCTATGGCCCAGAACAGGGAAAGGAGCTTAGAAGAGAGAGTTCAGTCAAGGCCTTCTGCTCCCAGCCCCTGGGAGACAGCTGCTTGCTCCCTGTTTATATTCAGTAGGGCCTGGAGAAAATTGCAATTCCAAATGAAAAGCCTCCTTTCCAACCACAGCTTTCCCTGAGCCTAGCTGGGTCTGCAGCTTGTAATGTGTTATTTATTTTTGGTTTTAATTGCTGGCAGTCCCAGAAACATTAGTGTTATATATAGTGCTGGGCTCAGCAGGAGTAATTAAAAAGCGGGGGCCCTTGTGGTCGGTAGTAAAGTACCAAGTGTAGGCTGTTTAAGAAAAAATGTGTCATTGATTTGCCATCAGCCAAACACAGGGTGGTAGATGAAGGACAGAAGAAGGGAGCCAGGCAGAAACAGAAAAAAATCACACAGAGAGACAGAGGTTTATATGGGCTGATGTTTGCTGAGATGTAAGAGGAAATGGAACTGAACTAGATCAAGGGGCTAAGCAGAACCCCAACTTTGTAAGAACCAATATTTATTGAATGCAATGCCAGGCAGTTAAATATGCATGATCTCACTGAAAACATATGAAACCCCTTCCTGGCTTATGCTCGCATCCTTACTGGACTTATTAGGGTCAAAGCCTGGGGTCTGGCAGCCTTAATAAGGTAGGTTTGGACACCGATACTCAATGAGTCAATTGAATAGACAAAATTATAATGAAAACCAGAGAAAATGGGTCTGCTCAATGTCATCACATTGGGAAGAGGATCAAATGAAAGAGATCCAGTGACCCTTTCTGTTCATCCTAATACAAGGTCCTAACACAAGGTTTAGGTTTAAACAGAAGCAAGAGCTATTCAGTTAAGGACTCCTGGTCAAGGTGCGGGCATAGCCATGTTTACCCTCACTGTCCGGGCTGTGGTCTCTCTTGCAAGGTGGTCTGGCGATTTGTGAGAACTGTGTGAAGTGTCTTCCCAGAGACAAGCTCCCGGTGTGGCGAGCACCTTTGCTTTCTCCCAGCATGATGTCTGTCTATGGGAAACTCCAATTTCTTGGGGACGGGTTGTTTCAATAGAGTGACAGCTGGAGGGAGTACTCAAGTGACTC
The DNA here is from genome assembly GCA_026225945.1 of Cricetomys ansorgei. Lineage (NCBI taxonomy): Eukaryota > Metazoa > Chordata > Mammalia > Rodentia > Nesomyidae > Cricetomys > Cricetomys ansorgei. Next base: position 2,125,300 of record JAMJFZ010001012.1, on the reverse strand, counting down.
TCCTAAGAACACCTTTGCTCTTAGATGCGAATGTTTTCATCTACTTTCACTATTTTGGGGGAACAAAGCGGAGACGCAGAGGGGACAGGCAGAGGCCCACCTTGCTGGTGAGCACATCTATCTCAATTGCTGCCATCGCCTTTCCTGTTCTAATGTCAGCTTCTAGCTTCTTCAGCCTTCTGTTTTGGCTGAAGACCGGCCGCTCTCTAGGAATCCTCTAGGCCAGCAGTGCCAGCTTGGAAATGCTGAGGTGCACTGAGCAGCTACAGGGTTCTCAACACTTCCTACTCACAGCTGGCAAGTGGCCCACCCAGCCCCTATCACGTAAAACAGTCTAATAAATGCTTTGTTACAGCATATATTCCATATATCATTCCTGTTTCTCTAGTGAGATTCCTCTAACGAATAATGAGGAGCACAAGGGGCCTCTTCCCTCTCCCATTGATAGATTTTGTAGGAACAAATGCTAAGGACCCAATTATATTAGAGTTTTTCTGGAGAGATAATCCCCCCCACACACACATCTATTGACCCCCAAATAGCCAACCCATGATAGACCTCTACATCCACCAAAGTCCAATTTAGTAAATCAGAGTTTATTAGGGTTGCTGACAAGAGCATGGGTAAAGGGTTATTTATAGGACACAGATGCCTGGAAAGCAGCTACATTGCCAAAAGGCCCACCCTAGCACGGGTGACCACCTGTATAAGCTGCATCCGTGGAGCTCTCTGCACAGCTTGCAGGCACCTCCATTTGTCCGTCAACTTCCTCTCTATTCTGCAGCTTACCTGGTCAGGGTCTCCTCCTCCAACAGTCTTTACCACATCTAGAACCCAGGGAAGGTGGCCTAGTGAATCTTAGACGTTTCAGCTTCTGCAGACACGTAGTTTGTTTACTTCCTGGCTTCCAGAAGCCTTACTTCTCTCTCCTAGAGGAATATTTAATTAAGAAAAGACTGTTATACAGTCTATACAATACTAGTAAAACCACAGCTGTTTCATACAGGGGGCTCTAGAATAGAGGCTCTTAAATATATATATATATATATATATATATATATATATATATATGTATATAAAATTAAACATGTAGTGATCATGAATCATACAGGATTTTCTTTTAAAGCAATTCTCTAGTCTACATATAATTTTAGCATTTATTAAAGATTTAAGCAAAATTTGCATATTCATGAGATGGATGTGCTTGTTTATTCTTACACGAAGAATAAAATCTTGGCTGAATTTGCAATACCGAAGGACACAGAGCATCTTAGATGCTTTTCAGAGTTGATGGGTGTTTTGATTTTACAGTTGTCAATGCTGAGAATTCCATTTCACACACATGCGCAGTACAAAAGGAGGGAAGAATGTTCAGGGTCATTTCAGAAATGGGTGGGATTCCGTTCTAATTTTCAAGTCGCAGTTCACTTAAAGAGGTTTATGAAATTCAAGCCGATAACTCAAAGTGCTGTTTTTAGGATCAAACATTCTCACTAGGTACAGTCCAAAGACAGATTGATCTGATACTTACATGTTGAGGAATGACGGTAGGAGAATGGGGAGTCTTGGTTTTCTGTGGTGAGATCACTATGTTTCTGGAAGAGCAGGAAACTTTGTGTCATAAAACACCACAATTCACAACAGACAGCAATGTCTGACAGTGTTTCTTGACGTTGCATGGTGGGTATGGGGGACAATGCTTATTGTATTCAAGTACTCAAGGCTACAGTAATGTCATGGGATGCAACACGGGTGAGACCTGCCCCAAACACTTTGGATCCCTTACAGATTTGATTTTTCCTCATTTTTGTTGTTGTGCCTTCAGAAACCATTACTGTCTCCACATTTCTGCCAAACCCCACATTTGGTTTTATAATCCACAGTTTAAGAATCCAGGCCAGTGGTTCTCAACCTTCCCAATGCTGCGCCCCTTTAATACAGTCCCTCATGCTGTGGTGACCCCTAACCATAAAAAAAAATTTTCATTGCTACTTCATAACTAATTTTGCTATGCGGATGGTCTTAGGCAACCTCTGTGAAAGGGTGTTCAACTCCTGAAGGGGTCACGACCCACAGGATGAGAACTGCTGGTCTAGACACTAGAGGAATGGAATTAATAGAGTGTGTAAGTGTGTGTGTGGGGGGGGAATTTATTAATTCATTTATACTAAGGAGAGTAGGTAGTCAATGGCTGTCTGATCACTGGGGAGGCTTGAGAACCAGGTAGTTGTTCAGGCCTAGTAGCTGGATTCCTGAGCCATCCCAATTTGATGCTGAACATCTAGAAGCTTCCTGGAGAGGTACTGGTATGGAGTCTATGTTGGATTGTAAAAGAAGCTGGTGTGATGTCAGTGGATGCCAACAATGGTAGATACTCTTATTTGAGAAAGAAAGGAGGTAGGTACGTGTGTGTGTGTGTGTGTGTGTGTGTGTGTGTGTGTGTGTGTTTCCTCACATCTAGTCTTACCTAGACTGCCTATTAAAAGGTGCAATCCACATTGATAGTGATCTTCTTCCCTCTCTTATGTAATCCTCCCTGGGAACATCCTCACAGACATGGTCAGAGATGTGTCTTCTAAATGCTTCTGAATCTAGTCATAAGTCAGCCATGCAGACCAACTGTCACTGCAGTGATCCCCTAAACAAGGACACTGTGTACCATTAGCTCCTTGTACTCTGAATAGAATACTGGCTGAAAAGTGAATAGGGCTGAAGTCTAGCCCTGGTTCCATGCCTTTGATGTGGGACAGAGCCTATCCTAGGAAGTCCAAAGAGCCAGGGGCTTCCCTAGACATAGCTCCTTGAAACACTCTCTAGTTAGATGAAAACTATACTGGATAGTTCTATGTCAACTTGGCACGAGCTAGGGTCATCAGAGAGGAGGGAGCCTCATTTGAATAATGTCTCTGTGAGATAGGGCATTTTCTTGATTGATGGGGGAGGTCATGCTGGTGGTCCTGGGTTCTATAGGAAAGCAGGCTCAACAAACCAATGAGAGCAAGCTAGTAAGCAGCACTCCTCCATGGCTTCCGCATCAGCTCCTGCCCCCCAGGTTCCTGCCCTGTTTGAGTTCCTTCCCTCGTTGGTTTTGATGCCGAACCCTTGTGAGGGACTGTGAGTGAAATAAATCCTTTTCCTCCCCGAGTTGTTTCTGGTTGTGGTGTTCCATCACAACAACACTAACCCTAACTAGGACAGAGACACTTGTCACAGAGTGCATTACAGAACCCCAAGGAGTAGCTCTCAGCCTAGAAATGACAAATGGAGAGGAAACATTACTCTCAGACTCCAGGAAGATTCCCAAGGCCTGAGAACGCCCTTTCCTTGACCTTTGCTCTGACTCCATTCATCTCTCTTAGCTCCTTAAGTACTTGGCCAGCAGCCAACAGGCTGTTACTGCAGCTGTGCAAACTGGAGAGGAAACAGAAAGTGACTTGGAATTAGCCTGGGATTTCAAAGCCACTCTCTTCTGTGTTGAAACTTGCTCAGTTTTGGCGAAGCACAGAAGAGCCCAGCTCAGAGTTTGCTTTGCACAGGGTAAGTTGGCACCTAGTCCGGAAAGGAGGTAAATTGTAAGTCACTGGTGCCAACTGGGTACATGAGCAAATCAGAAACAGAAAGCATATATCTTCACGTGCCGGTGGCTGAGACTCCTGCAGAAACCCAAGAACTGTCTGGGAAAATATCTTTTAATTAACTTTTTTTTTTAAAAAATGAGGGGTGTATGTGTGTGTGTGTGTGTGTGTGTGTGTGAATGGAACCCAACACTTTATGAACACTAAATGTGTTCTTTTTAAATTCTGGTCCCAGGAAACGAGAGATTAATAGACTGGAGTTATAGGCTGTTAAGAGCTGTTATGAGCTGCCTGACTCAGGGACTGGGAACCAAACCTGGGTCCTCTACAAGAGCAGAAAAGGCTCTTAACCATTGAATTATCTCTCAAACCTCTTTATTTTGTTTTTAATTAACATATAGTCATTAATATAATTATATCTTCATGGACTCACTGAAAACACATGGAAACCCTTCCTGGCTGAAGCTCACATCGTTACTGGACTCGTCAGGGTCACAACCTGGGGTCTGGAAGCCCTAATCAGCTAGGTTCGGATACCCATGCTCAGTGAGTCAATTGAACAGACAAGGTAATAATGAGAATCAGAGAAAATGAGTCTACTCAACGTGGTCACATTGGCAAGAGGAACAAATAAAGAGATCCTTTATATTCATCTTTGGGATGCTAACTTAAGGTTTAGGTTTAAACAGTAGGCAGGATATGCCCATGGGTAAAGAGTCCTGGTCAAGTTGTGGGAACAGCCATGTTTACTCCCATTGACTAAGCTGCAGTCTAGTCTCTCCTGCAAGGTGGGATAGATAAGATATTACAATGTGTGTGCTTTGTGTGCTGATAAAATTAAGATGGTAAGTATTCTATCTCCTTTTTCTCTCCCCCTTCTCTTTCTCCTCTCTCCTCTCTGCCCCTTCTCTCTCCTCTTGCCTTTTCTTTTTCCCCTTCTCTCCCCCTTATCCCCTCCCTCTCTTCCTCTCTCCTCTCCTCTTTCTTCCATTCTCCTCCTAGCTGCCATGAACTGAACAACTTTAGTCTTCCACCTTCTCTCCAGCATGACGCTCTACCTCACCACAGACCCACCATGAATGGACAGGAGCAGCCAAGGACCGATACCTCTGAAACTGTGAGACAAAACAATTCTTCCAGCTTTCTTTTTTTGTGTGTGTGTGTGTGTGTACATGCGTTTACATGTGGGCTTGTGTGCATGTGCAAGCTCATGTGCATGTAAGTGATTATGCATGTAGAAAATAGAGATGGATCTCAGGTGCCATTCCTCAGGACACTCTTCACTGTCTGCCTTTTAAAAAAAGGTTTATTGTGTTTATTTCTGTGTATGTGTCTATGTGAGAGTATGCAATGTGTATATGTGGGTGCGTGCACCAATGAGGGTGCAGAGGTTAGAGGAATGTGTTGGATCCCTTGGGACTGGAGTTATAGGTTTTTATGGGATGCTCAGTTTCTTACATAGGTGCTGGAATCCAAGTTCCGGTAGTCACAACTGCTTAATTTCGGAACCATCTCTTCTGCCCCACCTTGGTTTATTTACTTCTATTTCTATTTCATTTATACTTATATTTTAAAACAGGTTCTCTCACTGATCAGTTTAGATCTCACTCATCAGGCTAAGCTGGCTAGCCAGTGAGCACTAGTGCCCTGCCTGTCTCTACCTCCCCCACACTGGAATTGCAATGTGTATTAGCACCCCCAGCTTTTATCTCTCTCCTCAGACTGTGCTCATCAGTGTCTGGTATGGATAACCCTCATTTCTCTGGGGATACCTGGACCTCGTGGGGTATCAGGAGTCTGAAGGGCTCCATTGTGTTTGGTTCTTACTGGTGCCAGCTTCGGGAAGTGAGCTTGCTGAGCCAGAGGAACGCTACCCACAGCGGAGTGTGAAGCTTGTCAGTCCTTCTCAGCTCAGTGGGGGGAAAAGCAAATGTAATTTCTCCTCTTGGTTTTGCCTCAAATGCATCACAAATTGGAATCACTTCATGTCCAAAGGCTCATTAGAAAATGCTTCTGAAAGTCACTGCGGCCCATTAAAGCTCATTCCGAAGAGAGACTTTATGTTCTTCACATTTATGTCTATATTTGTTAAAGATCAAGTTCATTTTTTTTTAATTGCCAGCTGTCTTGGGCTCAGCTACGGGATCTAAGTGAGAACGCATGGGGAATACCCCACTTGGTAATAATAAACTTTCCCTCCTCCACTAAAGCTTAGCCCTTTTAGCCAAAGGACTCCGGATTATTGCTTAAAAATCAGAACTGCAGATTAAATTAATTTTATCAGAATCGTTTTCTGTGGAAGGGAGTGATCTCAAGTTTCAGTGGATTTGACTCAGCTGATGCATGTGGTGCTAGAGGGTGACAGGGTAGCTTTCAAGGTGAGCGCTCACTCCTAGTCAATAGAGTTCAAGTTCATTCCCCCCTTTCCTTCTTTTGCCCACCCTCTTCCTCTTCATCACCACCTGGGCTGAGTTTTGTTAAGCTTTTATTGAATTTGTTCTTTGGCGACTTCACGCTTGTACAGAACACATCCTGATTCCTGTAGCCCTCCTTCCATCTAATAGCCCCTCCCCCACTGCTATTACCACCCTCCTCCTTCAAGTCTGTCTCTCACACTCACGTCCTTTTAAGAAGAAATTGCATAATTATTTTACTCTTTGAGAGGTTCGTACAGTGTGTGTCAATCGTACCCACCCCTCATTTTCCTTCTCCAGTTTCTCCCGGATCTCCATTGTGCATGCCAGAGCCCTCTCCCAGCTTCATCCTTCAGTCCTCCCTCTCCCCAGTACAACCAGTGCTGCCCGTGTTTCCACGGGTGTGGGGATACCCACTGGAACATGTTCAACCCACCAGGGACCACACGTCTAATGAAAACTGACTCTCCCTCTCCCAGAAGCCGTCAACTTTCAAGTGGTTCCTCAGTTAGGGGTGGGGCCTTGTGCACCCCTCACTCATCCGCGCTGAAATCTTGATCCTGTGCCCATCCTCTGCACGTAACTGTTGGGCTGGATCAGATCTTGGGCCCAAATGGAGTCACGTAGGGCGCCAAGATGGATGACTGGTGTCATCCACGTAGGGAGCTAGCCCGTACGAAGACATGGAAACTGAACGTTCTGTGCTTCTCAGAAATCTGCTGACCCTTGTCTTAGCAAAACACAGCCTCCTGCTATCTTAATTGCCACAGCCCAACCCCTACCCTGTTGCCACAGCCTCCATAAAACTTTGCTTTCGGAAGTCCCTTTTGCCTGCAACAGTTCCTGTTTTTCCTTACCGCTCTCCCGCCACACTCCTGTCCAACTAAAAGCACCCTATAAAAACCCAAACTCCTTTTGGGCGATGCTGCCTTCTCTTCTCTTGGGGGCAACCTGGCTGTTCAAATCCTGGATAAAGCTATGTCCTTCTACCTGAGCGCGGCTCTGGTCTTCTGGTTCTCTCGCTAAGCAATACAGTAACTACAGCGGGTGTGCGTCCATGAGATCAGTGGCTGACAAGTCCAGGAGACACTAGTTAACTTCAGTCCTCCCTGAACTCTGGCTCTCCCCGCCTTTATGCCTCCACTTCCCTAAAAGTTCCTCGAGCCTCCTGGAGAGGGTGTGTGCTTTAATTTTGTTCTTTGAAATCCACTCTACAGATCACCTGTGTGACCATAGGCTCTAAACTGTCCATCAGAGCCTGGTGGACCTCTCCAGTGGGTACATACCTGAAGACAATGGCTACCCCTCCTCCACAATCCATCAGTAGTTGATGGTTCAGCAGGTAGGGATACAGCTACCATGAGCCCTTCTCTGACCCATGATGGGTTGCTGACCTGTCTACCAAGTTTGGTGAAGATCCATTTCAGGCAGCCCACAACTGAGCTGTAATTTTAGAAATTTGATCTTTAAACCAGATGAGTATGGTGCATCATGGTCTCATTATTATGGTATGTATTTTAAAGTGTTTTTCTCTCTTTGGTGCTAGGGATCAAACCTAGAGCCTCACACATGATAGTCAAATGTTTTATCACAGAATTATACCCCCAGCCTCCAATGTTAAATATTCATTCATTCATTTTCCTTTGTGTGTGTGTCTGTGTGCAGGAGCACAGCACGTGTACACTTGTGGAGGCCAGAGAATAACCTTGGCTGTCATTTCTTGAGTGCCCTCCAACTTGTTTGGTTTGAGACTGTCTTTCAGTGCTCTGGAGCTTCCCAATAGGCTGCCGAGATCACCCGGGAAACCCCACGAATCCTTTAGTCTCTGTTTCCTCCCCAGTGCTGGATTTACAAGTTCAGTCCTCATATCTGCTGGCTTCACCTGGGTCCTGAGGATTGAATTCAGGACCTGTACTTGCAAAGCAAACCAGTATACTGACCGAGTCATCTCCCCAGCCCCTTAAATGTTTATTTTTGATTGACAATCATCCATATATTAGCATGTAATTATATATACACTCATGGGATACAATGTGACATATACATTCATGTGCATATAGAGTGTAATGACCAAATCACTTTCAACTACTGGCATTTTAAAGTTGATATTTGAAACAAACGAACAGACTGCATTATAGACTCTGACATTCAATTAGTTAATGAATTATATATTATATAGCTTCAAGTCTGCTATATAGCCAAAGATGACCCTGGGCTTCAGATGCTCATCTCTCACTCTCCCAAGTTCTGTGATTACAGGGAAGCATCAGTGTACCTGGCTCCTTTTTCTTGATTGACACTTAGCTTAACTGAGTGTTGTATAAGCTCACACATAATTGAACATATTTATGGGTTACAATGTGATGTAAGTAGCCTATCCATCACCTTAAACATTTATCATCTCTTTGTGGAGTGAACATTCAAAGTCATGTCTTGTAACTACTTTAAGTCTGTAATGTATCATTAACAATTCTATCTGCACTAATGTGCAATAGAACATCAGGACAAAGGTCTCCTAATTGCACCAGCACGCACATTGCCCAGTCTGTCCCCTTGCCCACTTCTGTCCACAATTCTCTTCCTTTACCACTGTGTGTATATGCCAAGGACATGAAATCAGTGTATGGAGGGCCAGTGAAATGACTCAGTGGGGGAAGGCACTGGCTGCCCAAGCCTGAAGACTTCAGTTTGATCCCTAAAACCCAGCTAGAAATGGGAAGAGAAAAGCAACTCCACAGCTGTCTTCTGACAGACACCCTTATGTGTGCCATGGCATGGGTACGCCCACAGACACATTACACACATACGTACAGAATAATCAATTTTAAACATTAAAAAAAAAGAAATCAGAATGTCAAGGAGTACTTATGCGTCCATTTTTTTTTATTTCAGCATGACTGACAGCAGTCAAGATATGGAACCAACCTTAATATCCATCCATTGATGAAAAACATAAAGACAATGTTACACACACACATACACACACACACACACACACACAATGGCACCAAAAAGGATGTACGTAGCTATGCCAAGGATGACCTCTTGTAATTTGTGGCAACCCAGACAGATCCAGAGGGGTTATAGTAAAAGAAATAATGAAGGGAGCCCATGACTACAATCATACTTAGAGTCTAGAAGTATTGATCTCCAGTTTTCTGTGCGTAAACTGAAGTAATATGAAAACCCAACTCCAAGTCCTCCGACGTTCAATCAGTCTTCAGTGAGTCAAGTCAAGTCTACTGAGGACCCAGCCGAGGGGCACCAAGGGGCTCGGGTTTCGGTGGACCAGTGAGTTCTTCGTATTATCATAAATAGCTGCAGTTAGTAGGACGAGAAGAAACAAGACAGGGTTGTGAGGGCAAGAAAACAGAAGACTCAATTGCTCAGGAACTAAGGCGAGTCTGGGGATAGAACTATTAAGCCAAGAATGTCCAAGAAACATCAATAATAGAAGAAATGAGAAGACTGCAAGAAGCAAGGGGGGAACGCTGCCATCACAGGACAGATGCTGAACTAGTCTTGTGTGAAAGACTTTTCCTGGGTAGATACCAGATAGCAAACCCATGACAGACCAAAGTAACAGTTACGCCAATGTCTAACTTGGTGAACCAGTGAATTTTTACTGACCTTACTAAAAGGAACATGGATATGAGGGGGTACTTACAGGAGCAGGGATGACCCACAAGCAGACACATCACCAAAAAGTTCATCTCAATGTGGGCGGTGACTCCTAGAAGCTACATCTCTGGAGCCCTCTGAAGGACTTGCAGGCAGCTTAACAGGTCTGAGAATCGCTACCCAGTAGCTTGGCTGGTCAGAGTCTCCTCCCACAACCGCTGTTTCAAGTCCTACAACTTTCCGTGAACCTTGAAAATTTCAGCTTCCCCAGATATGTGATGTTTGTTCTTTCCCAGAGTCTCATGAGTCTCTTCCTCCCTCCAGTGGGGTGTGTGTGTGTGTGTGTGTGTGTGTGTGTGTGTGTGTGTGTGTGTGTGTGTGTGTTTTACAGTTGGAAACAACTCCTGTATAACAGCTGCACTGTGCTGGGTGTTCTATACTCCTATCTCCAGTCTTGATCCTGATGCAGGAGGTGCTCCTTGCTTTGGAGACTTGCTGAGCTGGCATCATCCACACAGCATGTACGATGCATGGAGACCTCCTCCAGGCCCGCAGAGCACAGCATTTAGCTCTATGGAACATTCACTAAATCTGTTACACATGAAAGGCACGTTCACACACAAATGCTGGCATGCCCCACTGCTCATGTGCAGAAGTCAGAGGATAACTTTGGGTGCCATTTTTCATCTTCTGCTTTGTTTGAAACAGGCTCTCTGTTGTTCAAGCACCGCATGTGCCGGGATAGCTGGCCTGTTAGCTTTCAGGGATTTTCCTGTCTCCCTCGTCTCTGTAGAAGTTCTAATGTCCCTGCCTTTATATGGATTCTGGGGATTTGAACTCAGGTCTTCATGTTTGTACAGCGAGTTCTACCTCCACTGAACCCAACTCTCCATCTGTTCTTTTTAAAATCCTTTCCCTATTATGCGGTCTAGTCCAGCCTTGGACCCACTTTGCAGCCTGACTAATCTTGAATTTGCTGTTCTCCTTCCTCATCCTCTCAGGTGCTGGGATTACGAACATGCAGCAGGATGCCTGACTCTGACCGTTCAGTTCAGTTGGTAGATGTCTTGATTTGCTGTTAGCAGCCAATCGCGGAAAGTTCCCAGGAATTTAAGTCTATGGGACTTTGGATTCAACCAATCAAAAAACACTTTGAACAGAGACACAAACAAAGGAGTGAGCAAGAGAGCTACCCACCTCCTCAGTGCCGTCCTTGACAGTATCATGAGTTCTCCATTCCATTTAAGCTCGGAGGTCATTATAGTTATTTTACTTAGTGTGTTTAAACTATAGTTTCATGTAGAAGGAAAATAAAATGATAACACTTTTAATAAGAATTTATTTTAGTAGTACAAAGGATAAAATCTCTGTATACCACAAAGGGGGTGCTAAATGGGTTATTATAGGGCACACTGAGAAAACACCTCATCACATGTCCTGTAGGCAAGTCTGTGGAGCATTTTCTTGATCAATGATTAACGTGGGAGGGTCCAGCCACAGTTCTGTTGCCCTGGTTGTTGTGTAAGTATAAAGACCTGAGCTCAGTCCCCAGCACCCACGTAAACTCCAGTGCTGTTTCAAACACGAGCTGTTTCCCATCAAGCTCATGTTGGTCCCAGTTGGTGGTACTGTTTTGGAAGGTTCTAGAAATTGTGTAGCGTGGAGCCTAGTAGGAGGAAATATTTCACTACAGGCATGCTTTGGAAAGTTATACCTGGTCCTTGATCCTCTTCTCTCTGCTTCATGGACACTATTAGGTGAGGGGCTGTTCTCTGGCATACCTTCACCATTGGGATTGACTGATAACTCTAATTGATGGGTCAATATATTCCTCCTCTTAAGTTAACTAACACAATCTGGGTCAATATATTCCTCCTTTTAAGTTGTTTTGTCAGTTAACTAACACAATCTCAACTGCTAGGCTTCCAAATGAGGTGAAAATTTTTAAAAAAAAGTGATACTAACTGGGCTGAGGATGTAGCTCAGTTGACAGAGAGCTTGACTATCATGTACAAATCCCCAGGTTACATCCCCATCACAGAATAAACTGGGCATAGTGGTGCCTGCCTGAAATCCCAGCACCTGGGAGGTAGAGGCAGGAAGGAGTATCAGGAGTTTAAGGTCAATCTCTTTTACATAGAGAGAGTTCAACACCAAATTCAGTACATGAGACATCCTCCCAATGAATAATGGTATTTGTACAAATATAGCACATGAAAATAGTCCCTTTACAGGAGACACGATCTCATGCCCCAGTTCAAATGGATCACCTTATTTTGCTTTGCAACATGTTCTTTGATGTGCAGTTCACTGAGTTGAGGACATATATTTAACCACACAAGCTCAGATGTGAAAGAACAGGCTATTCACCTTCCATATCCAGTATAATATTGATTTTAAGCCTTGAGTTGTAGTTCACAAAAACATTAATATCAGATTTTTTTTTTACACAATCCAGGACCGCCTGCCCAGGACTAGCAATGTCTACAGTGGGTTGGGCTTTCCCATACCAATCATTGATCAAGAAAATGCTCTACAGATTTAGCTAGAGGCAATCTGATAAAGGCATTTTCTCAATTGAGATTTCTTCATTCCAGATGACTCTAGCTTGTGTCAAATCAATAGAAAACTAACCAGCACTACCAGTGTCCTTGGGGTTTCTTCTGCATTATTCTTCTATATGTTGCTCATCATTGGGTCCCTGTGCCTTTGTAGTTCTCCTAAATGATGCTCTCCCTTGACCCTCGCTCTCTCTCTCTTTCTCTCTCTCTCTCTTTCTCTGTGTGTGTGTGTATGTGTGTTTACAGATACATGCATGTGGGTGCATGTTCTTTTGTGTGCCTGTGCATGTGGGGTTCCATATTGAGTATCTTCCACAATTATTCTCCAGTTTAATTATTTCTCTTTGAGACAGAACTTGTTATAGAGTCATTTCTGTTACTATAATAAAGCAACAGAAAACAACTTAGGGGAGGAAGCAGTTTATTTCAGCTTAAAATTCCAGATTATAGTCCATCATTGTGGGGGAGTCAAGGCAGGTACTTAAAACCGCTAGCCATATCACATCAACAGTTAAGGACAGAGGAAAACGAATACATGCATGCTCACTTGTTTGTTTGCTTGTGCTCAGCTCTATTTCTTCACTCTTAAACAGTTTACTCTTAAACAGTTCAGGGCTGTCTGCCTAGGGAATGGGGCTGCCCAAGGTGGGCTGGGTATTCCCACAATTAACTCAAGTCAATCCTTCACAGACATACCATATACACACCAACCGGATGTAGACAACCTTTCATTCTGAAATTGGTCATTCTAGGTTTACAATTAGAGCCATCCATCGTAGGGTCTCTTACCAAACCTGGAATTTGCCAACTAGGTTAGACTAGTTAGCCAGTGAGTTCAAGTAATTCCAGTGCTGTAATTACAGGCACACACTGTCATGCTCATCTTTTATGTGGGTGGGGTTCATGCTTGTACAACAAACACTTTATTGACTGAGCCATCTCTCTAGCCCTCATTGCTTTCCTCCTTATGATGGAATATTTTCTACTGACCCTAAGTCTGATAACCCAAGGGCTATCTATTCCACTTCTCCAGGATTCTGCTGCCCTCTAGCAGGCCTGCCAAACATGTGAATATGTCTATCAAGCCATGAAACTCATGCTGGTTGTTTCCAACTTAGCCTAGGGACAGATGTTCATTCTACATCTTCACTCTCCAGAGAGACTTCATCTTCTCCTATAAAGAAATACAGCACCATTTTCTCAGGGGGTCCCTGTATCTCTTTCATAGAACAAGAAAATTTTTGTGCATCTCAGCGACCAGCGCAGGAACCTGCTTAGAATCCCCGTCTGAGAATTTTGGAGCTTGTTTACTTGGGAAAGTTATGTCAGAATCCTTGTGACCTAGTTATTTAAGGAATGCCCTTACGTACATACTCAGAGATGTGCTTTCCTAATCTCCTTGGTCAGTGGTTCTCAACCTTCCTAATGCTGTAACCCTTTAATACGGTTCCTCATGCGATGGTGACCCCCAACCGTAGACTTATTTTAATTACTTCATAACTGTAAGTTTCCTACTGTTATGAATCACAGTGGAGATATCTGATATGCAGAGGGTCTTAGGTGACTCCTGTGAAAGGTTGTTCTAACCTCAAAGGGGTCACCACCCACAGGTCGAGAACCACTGTCCTAGGTAGTTCTAAGTAGAATGATTATCAAGATGAACCAGTGCACTATAGATGTCATGACCTCTACTACTTATGCATGTCATCCTATTTTACTTCCACCCCATCCAAGGCCCTGTGCCTTTTGGCCTGAGATCCCTTGCCTGAGATACCCTTTCTTTATATATTAATATGGCCCTTACCCCTGATTCAGGTGTTTTCTTTCTTTGACCACAGCAATGAAGATATCAATGTCCCTTGCATAGGCTTTTCCTTTTCTTCTTACCTTGACTTATTTTCTCTGTCTCTCAGAATCACTGGGTAAGTGGCATATTTTGCTTGCTTATCCAACCCATGCCTGTCTCTTCTGTGAGGGCAAAGACTTTTCATTCATTGTGAATCCTTTATCACCTAGACACTGCTCAGCACAGCACAGGCGCCCTGTATTTATTTGTTGACTGACTGAAGGGATGAGTGAATGAAAACATAATTGTGCAAATGTGTAGCATTTTCTGCTGCAGTGTTTTATGTGGACTTGATATCACAGAGATGTTTCCACAACCCTCTTATTTTTGTCCCGTTTAATAATAGATTTCAATAGTCTCTCTATGACAGTACATAAAGAAACACACCATTCCCTTTTGATGGCTGCAATAGGATCCTGTGGTATAGCTGTAATAAAGTGTGTTCAACCAGTTTTCCACTGACGGACTTGGCTTTCTCTCTCCTCCCTCCCTCTGTTTCTCTCTCTCTTTCTGTGTCTCTCTCTCTCTGTCTCTCTCTCTCTCTCTGTCTTGCCTCAACAATGCCGGCCCTTCACTCACACAGAATGTTTCTCTAGAATAAACACCAAGAGGTGAAATTGCTTGGTGAAAAAGGTGACAGAAAATTTGACAGCTCATTTGCATTTCCACATACACCCCCCCTCTAGATGAGAATGTTTATAATCCCATTCTCTCTACCCCTCCCCTGCATCTTCTCCCCACCCCTCACCCTGGATAGGGCGAAAATTCTAATAAGTTGGTGGCGGAAACATTGGTGAGACTGGATCATTTGGGGCTACTACAGACAGCTGAGCCATGAGCTGGATTTTCTGAACTCTCAGTCAGGACAGGTACTCTCTTTCTCGACTCCATCAGCATTTAATATCTGCATCCACCAAATCAGGGCTCTACTGTGTGTGCTCTCTCTCGTGCTGTTTCGTAGGACTGACCACATTCTTCAATGACATGGTTGACTCTTTGCTGACAGCAGCCAAGAGTCCTCGTGGTTTTCACACGCCATCTTCCTCCCTTGGGTTGAATTCACTGCTAATCACATTGACTGTGCCAGCTGGAAATTTAGACATCGTGTCTGTAGTGACTTACAATGGCTGGAGGGCTGAGCTCACAACACTGTTATGTGAGCTACACTGCTACTTGTGATGGGAGAGGGAGAAGCTTTGTAAGTGAAAGAAGACTAAGACAGATGGAGGGAGCATGCTCTTCTTGCGTTTTCTACTCTTGCTTATGAAACATGGCTTTCTTCAACATCTTGAGGTGGAAATATGGAAGGTTCTCTTTCTTTTGCTCTGTCATGGTAAGCACAAACAACTCTAGTCAGAGTTGAATTGCTTCATTGAAGAGACATTGTTCTGTCAGATATGGTGACACATACCTATTGTCCCAGATGCATAGGAGGATGAAGCAGGAGGATCACAAGTTCAAGACCCCCACCCCTTATCTACAGAGTGAGTTCTGGAAAACTTAATATTATTCTGTCTCAAAATAAAAAGTAGTAAGAGGACTGGAGATGTAGCTTTGTAGGGGGACACGTGCCTAGGACTCCTCCCCTGAGGGAGTAGGGTGAAGCTCAACACTATGGTGCTTGTCTAGGATCTCCAGTGAGTGACTGGGTTGTCTCTGTGGCGGAACTCCTCCCTAGAACGCCACAGTAAAGGGCTGAAGGTATGGGCCGGTGGTTGAGCACTTGCTTAGGATACCCTAGTGTAGGGCTGGGGGCGTGACTCAGCACTAGAGCACTTGCATAGAATCCTCCAGTGAGGGTATGGGCGGTGGCTTAATGGTAAAGCACTTGCCCAGACTCCCCTACTGAGGGCCTATGGGCATTTTGCAGTAGGAGACCAAAAGAGAGCGCTGTCTTATTTTCTAATTCTCTAAGATTAAAATCCATTTGATGTTATCTTAGGATTATGAAGAATCATTTTTTTTTCATAAATATGCAGCTTTAGTCTTGTCTCTTGCAAGCAGAGACCCATCCAATTCTCCTGCCCCAGTGGGTGCTCTTTCTTGGATCGTAGCTTACCCCTGCCCTTACAAAGCTGAGCCGAGGCAGAACGTGGACTCTGTTAACTTTGATTGCCTCTCTCTGGTTCTTAGCTCTAGATATGCTTCTGCTGATAGGAATGATCAAATGCCGTTCTCGATAAGACACGAGGACATGCCCTCGAAAAGGAGAGGGCATGAGGAGGATTATAATTCTCGATTGATTCTAAGATAGAGATGATAACATGTTGTCAAGGAAGTTGATAAAGTCATCCTTTCATGATTACTACACTCTTGCATGGTTTGGGAGAGCATTACACTATCTAAAGCATTCTGACTGCTGTAATCTCATTTAGTCCTTGTAGTAACCTTAGGTGGGAAGTGGGATACTGGTATTATCATCATCATCATCATCATCATTATCATTTTTTTTATTAATTTTGTGCATAAGCTCTTTGGAGATCAATTCCTTCAATCAATTCTCTTTTACATCTGTCCCACTTAAAAGCTAAGAAGCTAGAGAGACAGTCCAGTCAATAACATGTTTATCACACAAGCATGGGGACCCAAGTTTAATCCCTACCACCTATGTGAAAACAGCCAGGCAGGATAGCTCACGCATGTAACCCCAGCACCGGGAGGTGGAGACAGGAGGGTGATCTCTGGACAGCCAGGCTAGATGAACTGCTGAGCTACAGGTTCAGTGAATGACTCTGTCTCAAAAAATAATGTCGAGACACTGGAGAGATGACTCAGTGGTTAAGAGCATTTGCTGCTCTGTCAGAGCACTCGGGTTCAAGTCTCAGTACCCACATATGATAATTCACAACCACATGTATCTCCAGCTCCAGGGGAGCTGTCGCCTTCTTCTGCCTGCCCCCATGGACATATATCTCTTTCATACACAAATAAACATAAAAGTAAAATAAATAAGATGTTGAGTGATAGAGGCTGATATTTGATGTTGATTTCTGGCTTCTACACATAAGCGTATGTGCCCCTGAATACACACGTGTACACATGTGATTGTCTCCAACACACACACACACACACACACACACACACACACACACACACACACACACACACAATGTCTCAAAGAGTCACAGGTACCTACACTCCCCATTCAGCATTCTGTCTTCTCAAGATTGAGGCAGCAGCTAGGATTTTCCAGACTCCACATCCGGGTCATGACTTCTCCTTGGCAATGCGTCAAGAACTGCACTCAACTTACAGGGGAAGGCCTCGGTCTCTGGCGGATGGATGTAGGAGGTGTGGGAGGCGGTGGGGAGAGGGAGAGGCAAGGCAGCTGCCAGCCAGTGAGCTTAAAAGAAAAATCAAAAATGAAATAAGGGAAGTGACAGCAGAGAACATAATGAAGTATATAAACCTGGATAAAGCGGCACGATGGGTAATAAAAAGTGAAATAGGATGGGGGGGGGGCGAGCAAACTGCAGTGGAATAGATCATGAATGCATTAGGCAGAGGAGACAGTGAGAGGGAGTGGGGAGGAGCCCAGCCATCTCTTGGAACTCATTAAAGGAGACGCTTGTGCTTTTAGGGGAGCCTGCTGAATCTGTGGCTTAATGCTTGGCGAGCAGACGCTTCTGCAGTTTTTTGGATAGTTCTTTTGTGCCCATAGACTGGGGCTAACATATGACTTATTAGAGAGGAGATAGAGATAGATAGATAGATAGATAGATAGATAGATAGATAGATAGATAGATAGGTAGATAAATAGATAGATAGATAACGCACATTCATGTTCTTTCGTGTGCATGTGGAGGCCAAGAGACAATCTCAGCTGTCATTCCTCAGATGCTACCCACCTTGTTACTGAGATGACGTCTCTCATTGGGCCAGAGCTCATTGATTCAACCAGGCTGGATGGCTCAGCGATCCCCAGAAATACAAATCCTCCTGTCTCCACCTCCCCGGGACTGGAATTATAGGTGCACACCACCGTGCTCACCTTTTTATGAATGTGCGGGGCACTCAGCTCAGGTCCTCACATTGGTGAAAATGTCATGGCTATCTTCAGTTGTCCGCTTGACACAGACCTAGAGTCCCCTGGGAAGAAAGAGTCTCAACTAAAGAACCGTCCAGATCAGATTGGGCCACAGCCGTGTCTGTGAGCCATTTCCTTATTTGTATTTCATGTAGGAGGACCCAGTGAAATGTGGGTGAGCCTGAGCTGTATAAGTTAGGTAGCCGAGCAAGTCAGTAGGCAGCACCCCTCCATGGTTTCTTTCCCTCATTTTTTATTATTTTTCATAACTCATATAATATATCCTGCCCCCCGACTCCTCCAAGTTCCCCAATCTCCCCCAGATATCCTGCCTCTGCTTCTCCTCAGAAAAGAGCAGTCCTCCCAAGGTTACTGCTCAAACAGGGCATAACAAAAATGAAACGAGGCTGGGTACTTATCCCTATATCAAGGGTGACGTAAGCAGCTCAGTGGGAGGAAAACGGATGGTTCAGGCTTCAAGTTCTGGTCCTAACTTTCCTGGATGATGGAATGTCACCCTTAAGATGAGGTTAAACTCTCCCTTCTCCTCAAATTGCTGTTGTTCAGGGTGTGTACCACTGCAACAGAGAGCAAACTAAGACACAAGGCAAATGTTTGGCCAACTAAGCTATATCCCAAGACTCAGATGATTTCATTCTAACAACTATGTTGAACTTAGTTTGTCTGAAGGTCTCTGCTAATGCATCTAAACCTCCAAAGGCGCCTGTGCTGCTGTACATCATGGGCCATGATACCAGTTCTGGGACCCCAGGCATTTCCTGTTACATTAGGGGATAGTAATGGATTGTACCTAGATTTCCAGTAGGCTTCAAAATTGGTACCACACAGAGTTCAACCAGGCCTTCCTCCCCAACAGTTACTTTATTTTTTTAATGATTTTTGGTTTTGGAAGGGGAAAATAGTCTTGAAGCAGAAGACAAAGAGCCTACCCATAAATCTTCTTAAGCAAACCCGTGCAAAGTACTGATGCACTTTATAAGCTGTAAACTGGATTTTTATTAGCCATTTATGAGCCATTTTTTATGATGCAAGTTTAATATTAAACTATAAAGTTCACAATGCACTTCTAAAGACAGAGAGACTCCGTTCACTTTACAACACTTGACTTGGAAGTCTGGCAAAGAAGCCGATCATATCATGCCATTTCAGTAAGCTGACTCAGTGGGGATTTGGAAAACTGGTATAGGATTAGGTCTGGGAATTGACAGGCACTGGGGTATGTTGTAGGCAGGAGTGGGAGGGAATAATCAGCGACAGCCATAAAAACGAATGCGCAAGCTGGGAGGTAATTTTTCTTCTGACTTTTCTGGAGCATGGGGCCTTTATAGCCATTTAGTAAAGGAGTATTCTCTAGAGTAGCAATTCGTTCTGTGAGCAACAGCAGCAATATATTGCTGTTTGATTTGGGGCGACCTATCCTTTCCCTAATAGATCAGTGTGGCTGCTACTTTTTTATTCCCAATGATGAAAATTCAATGTTTGGAGCGTCCAACACCGGGTAATTGGAATAGCAGGAGATATCATGAGTATGCTAAATTTAGGATTGCAATGTGCATTCCCTACAGGGAACAGATATCTGACATATGAAGAGTGGATGGCCCATCATGGATGACACACTGAAAGAAATTAATTATCAATGTAGGGTGATTCCAATTACAAACCACACACAGTATCGTATCTCAAATGTTTTTGTTTTTGAATCAGGTATGGGCTGGAGTTTTTCTAGAAGGTGATAGGTTATACTTCTCTGGGATCCTAAAACATCTTGATTGTCCCACAATGCACTTAGTGAGCCTGTATCTGTAGGTAAGTGTGATGGGTGATCATGTTGTCTTGATCTTGTCTTTTTTTCGCCTGTTGCTATGATAAAAATGCCCTGACGAAAGGAACTAACTTATGGGAGAAAGGGTTACGTCCTGTTTTATCCTGTCAAAACTTCAGTTGGAGTCGCCTGCAAGCATCAGCTGGAGATACGCACATGGGGGTTTCCCGAACTATCCTGAGATGGAACTGGCTGGTATTCCCTGGGTTATCATTCCTAAGCAGTTATTAGGAGATGTTACAGGCAGTTTATGGCAGATTATCCTCAGGACAGCCAGCAAGGCAAAAGGGATATTCTTCCCAGATATGCCTGCAGTGCAGACTCCGGTAACAATGTAATATGAAGGCTTAAGGAACTTTGGTTTAGGAGTAAGGGCAGATTTTTAAAATTTGTTGCATTAATGTATGTGCAGGTGCCACATCTTTCATATGGAGATCAGAGGACAACTTGGATGAGTCCATTCTTTCCTTCTGCTCTGTGGGTTCTGAGGATCAAACTAAGGTCTCCTGGCTTGTGCCTTTGCAAGTCTCACTAACCGTAGGACAATATTTAAGAGGACTTGAAACAGAGTTTATTTTATTTAAAAAATTTTAATTACTTGTATGCGTGTATTGGGGCGTTGTGCTTGCATACGTGGGTGCCTACAGAGGTCAAAAGACAGCATTGGATCTTTTGAAGTTTGAGGTACAGATGTTTGTGAGCTGCCTGATGTGGACTCTGGGAACCCAACTTGAGACCTCTGCAAGAACAGTAAGCACTCTTAACCACTGAGCCATCTCTCCAGCTTCTGGAGAGGTTTTGTTCAGTGTTTTGGACAACAGCCTACCACCTTTATTGGTATCTGGTAATCTCCAAAGCTTTAGCTTTGGCTGATGTTTACTGTAACAAACCTACATACCGCTAGGCAGAGAACAAAGTCCTCTTTGGATTTTGCATGAGGAACAGGAACGAATCACTGGGGCAGACAGGACTGTGGTGACCATACACAAAGGGAAACCTTTCCCAGGCTTACCAATCACATTTTCTTCTTTCTTTGCATGTCTCATAATGCTTTATTTAAAGATGGGCATTTGGAATAGTATAGAATAGCATAGTATAGTAATTCTAGATATTGATCCCACTGCCTTGGTCTCAATTCTTCTCAAGTCTTGATATGTTTGGTTTGTTGGTTTGTTTGTTTTTTTAGTTTGGGTATTTATGACCCTGGATGGACTGTTTCACTGAGACCATTTCTTCCATCTGACCTAGTCATAATCACCAAAACAGCTAGTGAAAATTATGATTTTTCAATTCTTTGTTTTTCAATTTTAGAAGAACCATCTCTTTTAGAGAACACATACATTATCATTTACTATTGTTTTATCACATTTCTTTATTCATGTGTGTAGGGGGTGGGTGGGATGTGTTTGCCGCTGTGCATGTGTGGAAGTCAGAGGACCACTTGTAGGAGTCAGTTCTCTCCTTCCATCATGTGGGTCCCAGGGATTGAACTCAGGTCTCCAGATTGGTGGCTAGCACCTTTATCCACTCAGCCATCTTGCTGGTTCTATTTTTTAATGGAGAATTGAGCCCCTTATCTCGTTTAATATATAAGTAAATTATGGTTTTGAACATGCAAAGGAATTTTGTATCAGTCCACAGTAGCAGAGAAAACGAGGTGGCAGGAATTTAAAACAGGTTGTCACATCACACCCATAGTCAAGAACGGGGAGGAATGAATGCATGCATGCCCACTTGGTTGCTTGTGCTCAAGTGGATTTCTCCACTCAAAAAGTTCTGGATATTCTGTTTAAGGAATGATGCCACCCACAGTGGGCTGTGTCTTCCTAAATCAATAGCTTAATTTGCCTCAGATAGTGGCTCTCAAATGAAACAAAACTCAGACTCTACAATGTGAATTTTCATCAGGGGAGATTGGGGGCCCAGACAGCTTGCAAAAAGCTCTAAGAATCCAGAGTGTCTCCAATACTGACTTTTTATTAGAATCAATTGCATGCCAAGATGCTAAGTATACAATCATTAAACCACGTTTACAAGGAGTAGAATTATTTGCTTAATACATCACCAGGGAGAAAAAAAAAGACAAGAATGTATGGATAGAAATGTATATGGGAACAAAGAAGCCCATACATCTTAAGAAATAGCTTATCACTATATCCTTGAGATGGAAAGCCCATTGTAGAGATTATTTCCCTCCGTCTTCAGTGTGCCAAAAGTCAGCAAGCTCTTAGATGCAGAATGAATTTCTTTCTCAGATGAGTCTGTTGGCAGTAGTTCCCCCTTTTTTTTGCAATAAAGTTAACATGACAAATTTTGGAACCAGTTTTTCGTGTCTAGTTAGTAACTTGTTTGACAATCTGCCCCAAGAAGAAGCATACAAACAATAACCAGAATCATTAAACCAAGCAAGCCAAACACAAGGGTTCTAAAATATCTAAAGAGATTGGAGGACACTGTTACTTCAGTTAATCTTTCCCACAGTTAATGTTTCAACACTGGGACCTTAGTTATTGCCATAGCCAAGACCTGGAATTGCAACTTGAGAGCATCCAGTGATACATTTTGAAATGGATCCAATCCTAACTGATAACTTTTAGTCCTAGACCATTTGTGTTCTGATGCACTATATGAAACTTGGACCACACACTATTGGATTACATTAAAGTGGCATCTTGGATGTTCTCACCAATGCAAGTCCTGTACTTATTTTCCCAATCAATTAATAGAGTCATTTAGTAGTTGATTTTCACTGAGAATCTCTTGGTTGATGGGAATTGGGTGGTTTGTCATGGTTTAGGAACATCTCTTTAAAAATTCTTGTACGAAAGAAGCTGTTTTCACCTGTAACAGTAGTGTCAGCTAAGATCAGACTTCCAGCAACTGGCTATCATTTAAGCCTTTTGGCGTGTCTCTGTAGGCGATACATCATTTCATGCGTGAAGGCTACAGTTGAAGTCTCATGCCAAAACTCTCCAAGATGGACTAGAACCCAGGTAGCTACTGATATTTTAAGACTCATAGAGCCCTTTTCCCAGTGAGTATAGTTAGTGCATTATTGCAAATCGCAGTTAAGACAGGTAATGTGATATAAGCATTCAGACTCATTATATGTTATCTGAATATTTCCTGACAAAATAACATAGAGCTTAAGTTTATGTGTTGGTGCATACAAGCGCTTACTCGGGGTTATGTCTGATTGGGCAACATTTTTGAGCTGCATCCCAGTGATAATCTTCCTTCTATAGCATGACTGCCCTCCTTTCCAACCTCAGTTTCCAGAGACGGTCCTGCATAGGCCCAAATTTCATCCTAAGAGTTGGGGAGGGGGCATGTCCTAACCCATCCATAGTGTGCCTCATAGAGTTATTGGAATGGGTCTCCACTGATAAAAATAATTAAATTGTACTGTATTTAGTCCCATTCTCACAATTTTCTCTGTCTCCCAATTCTCTGTGTAGTTCCCAACCTGTCACTTCTCTTTTAGCTGTGTGTTTATTAGGAGGAAATGTGGTAACTCACCCAGTCCACCTTAAAAGTTTGTCTGTGGGGTCCTATTGCTTATAATCAGAACAAAAGGACTGACTCTACTGGACCAGGGTTGGACACCTTTTTCCTGGAATCCAAACAGTATTTTCATGACTTATGTATGCATGCCCCCTGCCTCAAGTAAGAAGGTCTCAGAGACCCTTTACCATGTTATCCTGTGGATCTCACAGAAAACCTGTGGGGTAAAGGCTAAAACAAGAGGCAGATCTTGTATAGTGTCGTTTCACAGAACATCCATCATTGCCTATAGAAAAAAACATGAGGACTATCAATGCTTGGAATAATAAATTAGTGGATTTGAGGGTATTGCTTCCTCACTCAGCTTTAGAAGCTGTAATTTAGTTGTAACAGTCCATTGGCCCTTTTATCAACAGCTTGTTCTGACAGATTGTAAAGAATACCCGAAACGAAAAGATTATTTGGAAAGTTTTAGAGGTATGTGTAGGTTCAGTATCTGTTTTGATTTCTAGAGTCACAGGAATGGCAAATAATTTAGTCAGCTGTGTGGGGAAGTATTTTGTTTTGTGTCATTGATGTTTACCTTGGGGCCAATAAACTCTTTTAACCTAAGGAGGAATGTTCAGTAAAGAAGCATGAGGGCATCAGGCAGAGAGGTAGGAGGGAGAAATGGTAGGAACAACGAGAGGTGTGTTGTAGCAACTGTAGAATCTTATCACTGGGGTTATGATGTAAGGTTTGTCTTGCAAAAGAATCTAGTTGTGCTTTTTTTTTTATGGGAGATCAAAATTATATAAGGAGGTAACTTGTCAGATAGCACAGCATAAGGGACAACAACAAGATCTAGGCCTCACACTAATAACTGAATTGACCTTTTATGCTACTTTTTATGAGAGATGAAATTAAGTTAATGTAGGAATAACAGACCTTTGGGGGCTGAAATGGCAAATGTATTCATTCATGATGTCAAGGGCCAGAGTCAATTGAGCCACAATGCCTGTAGGAAGTAAAGATGTCTTTAAAACGAACAAATTCACAGGTGGCAGTCAATATTTATAATTTAAATATTACACCTTGCTATTTCGATCAGATAGATGGTTTCATGTGCCTCCTTTATGAGAGCAAGATCACCGTTAAGGACATCAAAGAGACATTGTAGGTCCATTGTAGGTATACACAACGACGGTCTAACCTAATTAATGTATCTTAATAGATTTTGAAAATCATTAAGTATTTTAAGAGAGCTTACCTGTAATTACCTTTTGAGGGCAGATGGTATAAGAATCAACGACAAAGCCTAAAAGAGGAAAGGGTTGACTTTGTTGACATTATTTTGGAGTAGTTTTTAAGTCAATTGTCTCAAGACATCAAAATGGTAAATTTGAATAGTTTTTTTGGGTAGGGATTTTGCCTTGTCAGTGAAAAGTATGTTATCCATACAGTGGATGATACAAGCCTGTGGATAATTTTGTCAAATGGAGATGGACTTCTGAGTAGCAGGCTCCTGGCACATGGTGAGACTTTTTACCATACCTCGAGGAAGGAACGTCCATTGCTGTCTAGATTCCTTATTTTTAAGGATGAGGGAAAGAAAAATTAAAAAGCTCTGTTTTATCCTGATAGCCTAAAGAAATAGCAAAACAAGAGTATTTTACATCTGCAACAATAAGAGGCCAATCTGTAAGAATGGCCGTGGGTGAGGCGACCCTGGTTATGAAGGCCTCACGGGATGTGCTGCTTTATGTACAGCATGTGTGACTTGTAGCATTCACCATTTTCCTGAGGCCTTTGTTAATGGTGAAAATAGGAATATTTCAAAAACTAATGGGGGGGTGTCTCTATACGTCCTGTGTCCAATTACTGCTGTAACAATAATTTAAGGGGTTCCATTTTCCCCTTGTGTTGGTTATTGGTCAACCCCATAGGGGAATCAGTCAGCCATGGGATAAGAATAGCAAGCATTGCTGTTTGGTGCATTATTAGTAACCACTCCTAGAAATTTGGATATCCTAAATCAAATTGGCCTTCCTTAGCAAAAATCTCAATGGGTGACTTTAAACCATCATTATTTTTCCCAGACTTAGGGACGCAGATACCTTGATCCTATTAGAAGTAATTTCCATTTGAGACAGCGAATCCTGTCTTCATGTACGTATATGTATGTGCATTTGTCTGCTACAGATAGCTATATATAGATCATATATGTACTTCATGATCTGTCCATTTTAGTATCTCAGGACTTTTTTCTTACCCCAGCTGGGGATTCAAGACCAATCGAAGTGGAGGAAGGTGACTGAGTAGGCCATTTTATGCCTAAAGTTAGAATCAATCATAGTAATATCAATAAAACCAGAAACACTTTAATCAACTATGGAAAGAGTTAAGTAGGGTTATTCCTTCAAAACATGACATGATATTTTGTTATACTTCCAACAACCCCCCCCAATCTTCTCTTTCTAAACTTGTTTGGTTCATGGGGACAAAAGGTAATAACAACCATTGAGTGACAGAATGTCCCTTGTTAATAGAAACTTTCCTCTTGAACGATTCAGTATCTTAATATCTCCAGTATGATCTTCACCAAATATACCACAATTCCCTTTAAATTTAGACTACTTTTTCACAAAATTGATACCATAGTGACTGGGAATAATATCCAGATTTCTGTAGGCATTGCTTGTATGTCCATTGCAGTTATAAGAAGCACATTTCTAGCTGCCAGCTCTCTAATCCAGAAACTCTTGATGTCACTACTGAGAGAAATGAAACTTTCTGTTGCTCACCGTGTGTATCCTGTGAGTTGTTGATAGAGCCAGGGGAGAACCCCTGTGGTTGCTTCCTGACACCACAGGCAGAGAGGCAAAGGGCTGTCTGTCTTTATCAAACTTATGTCTACATTGATTAGCCCAGTAAGTTGCTTTATAATGCCTGGGACTTATCGCTAGTGGAGGACAGGCAGAATTCAGCATCTTAAATTACCATTAGCTTAGTCATAGAGGCATTTATATAGTCCTTTTGCTATTTTTCTGGCTTCCTACACTTAAGGCAAACTGGCTTAGCTGATATAAGTGTGTCTCAGAGTTTCTATGGCTGTGATAAAACACCATGACAAAAATTGTACATGGTGGTCAGTTTTATGTTGCTGTGAAAAACCAGTTTTAAAGGAGAAAGGATGCATTTTGTCTCATGGTTTTGGAAATGTCAGGCTAAGGTTGCTTAGATACATTGCGTGGGCATGAGGCAAGTTAAAACATATAATATAGGAAGCATTTGGAAGAAAAAAGTAACTCATCATGGCGGGCAAGGAACACACACACACACACACACACATACACACACACACACACAGAGAGAGAGAGAGAGAAAGACGGGGGGGGTAGGCTGGGAGAGGGAAATGGAAACGGACTGAGGACAAAATATAGACCCCAAGGACACACCGCCAATAACTTACTCTCTCAAGCTAAGCCCCAATCCTGAAAGTTTCCATCACATTTCAGTATTGGCATCAATTTCCTAGAGGATCTCTTCACTCCACCAGTGGGTCAATTGATGAAGGCAGATTCCTCAGAATCAAATTCCATCTTGATGTTTGGATCCACCAGCTTGGGACCAAGGTTTTAACACATATTCCTTATTGGGGAGACACATAATAGTCCCCAAAATATAAAAGCAATCACTTGATAATCTCTACTGAGAGGGAGAATCTGTTGGTCACTGGAAATGGCCTTTATATACTGAGTGATAAGAGGAAAACCAGGTGACCAATGGATCATTCAATGGCTGAATTGATTACTTTTCTGTGGCTGTGATAGAATACTGTGACCAATAGAAACTCAAGAATTTATTTTGGCTTACAGTTCTAAGGACCAGAGTCCGTAATGGTGAAGAAGGCCTAGCATGCCATCAGGTTCAGGAAACTGGCTGGTTACCTTGGCATCCACACACAGGAATTGGAGAGGTCATCAGGAAGTGGGACAAAGGTATTATTATAGTCTGCTTTTTATTGCAGTCATAAACCAAACATGACTTAGGGAGGAATGAGTGTTTTAGCTTACAGGTTAAATTCCATCATCTAGGGAAGACAAGACAGTAAATTAAGGTAGGAAATGGAAGCAGAGGCCATGGAGGAATGCTTTTTACTAGCTTGCTCCCCATGGGTTGCTCAACTTGCTTTTGTATTCAACCAGACCCAGAAAATCAAAACACAATTTTTTTTTTCTTACTTATCATCTATCTGTGAAGGGAAAGTGTATACAAAGTTCTATATCTGTGTTTCCCCATTCCCAATGTCATCAAGAATTTCCTTTTAGTTTTTTTTTTTTTTCTCTTTTGGAAATCATATCTTGAAAATTTTTATCTAATCAACACAGTAAATTTAATTAATTTATTAAGTAATATCTTTTCTTATTTTTGTGCATCTAAAATATTTTCGTTCACCAAACAAAGTGTGTGGTCTTCATAAGATGAAGAATAAGTGACTTCTATGGAAATCATCCCTTTCTCTTCTTGCTCTTGACAGAATCCATCACTCCCTTGTTCTTTTTATTTCCTTCTTAAAAAGTTTTAAATCGCGGTGTGTGTGTGTGTGTGTGTGTGTGTGTGTGTGTGTGTGTGTGCGCGTGTGTGCGCACATGCACATGAATGCTTTCAAATGCAGGAGGCACCTATGGAGGTTAGAATAGGATGTTAGATCCTCTGAAGCTGGAGTTAGAGGCAGTTGTGAGCTGCTTGACATGGCTGCTGGGAAGCAAACTCAGGTTATTGGCAAGAGCAGTACCCCCTCTTGACTACTGAGCCATTGCTCCAGCCCCACCTCACCCCTTCTTTTGGGGCTTGTCACCTTTTAATTGATCTTTCCCCCAGCTCTGTTTACAAACACACCACGTAAGTGACAGCCATTAAACACCGCTCTTCCTTACTAACCTGTCACCTCCATGAGTTCTGTATCTACAGTGAAGTCAATTGACCATGTTACTGTACCCAGGAGGCTCCTGTTGTTTGAAATGTCCGAGAACTGCTTGCTACTGGCTTCCCAATGAAGGCAGCATGTTCTACATGAATTAAAAAATTATTGACTCTGTCATTGAGGTGGCAATTTTACGTCGTGCCTCTGAGAAGAAAAATAGAGTGTATGGATTTAGAGGCTGTGGCGTGGCTCCTTGTACATACATCATGATGCTGGAAGATAGATCTTTTGTAAACAGAAGTTGCAATTTAACAGGCAGTTCTACAGTAGGGCTAAGAATGGGGTCTGAGTTGTTTGTTTCCATTAGATAGTATTAGCCCACTCAAAAGAAAGAAAGGGGGGAAAAAAACAAGAGAAAATGCTTCTATTCGGTCATTACTTTCAGTAGCCTGCACCAACCATGGGGGAAAGATTTAAGTCTCCATTTTATTTTGTCTCTGAGTGTTATAAAACCAGGATGTGGGATAGATTGTAATTTAACTTCTATTTTGTAGAATTTTGTCATTATGTAACTTATTTTATTTATGTATAATTTTATCTTTTTCACTTCTCTCTCTCTCTCTGACTCTTTCCCTGTGTGTGTGTTGTAGGTGTGTGTGTATATGTGTGCGTGTGCGTGTGTGTGCATGTGTGTGTGTGTATGTGTGTGTGTGCGCGCGCACATGAATGCCTGAGGTTAATGTAGGGAACCATCCTCCATTGCCCTTCTACCTTATCCACTAAGGCAGAATCTCTTAGTCAGACTCAGAGTGCTAACACAGCTAACATCACTAGCCAGCTTTCTCCGGGGGCCCCTTTCTCCACCTTCAGAGGCTGGAACTATAGGTGGTCGTCATGCTCATCACACATGTACGTGGGCTCTGAGAATCCAGGTCATGTCCTCACACTTGGCATGGCATGCTTTAATCACAGAGCTATAGCTCTTATCATTTATAATAATAGTGGTCATACAATCCTCCTTTGGTGTGCATGAGTAATTTGTTCCAGGTGGCCCTGTCCTGCCCCATTTTAGACACAGAAGCTCATGTATTCCAAGCTTACTTCAAACCCACCATGTAGAGAAGAATGGCCTTGAATTCCTGATTGTTGTGCTTCTACTTCCTGAGTGTTGGAGTGATAGTTTACCAACTGCTGGAGACAGATCCCATGGACTTTTGCATGTTACACATGCACCCTACCGAATGGCCTATACTCCGTTAATACTAAAAGCTATGAATATTTGGGTATCATATTTACAGAGAACCTGTATACATCCTGAAAGTTAATATGTGGACCAGGCTGGCTTTGAACTCATAGAGGCATATAGCAGACACCCAGTAGAACTCTACTTTTTCTCTAGCAAAAATTCCTTCCATCACTCCTCAGAGGGTTGACTGACCAGTTAACCTATTAACTGACTTGTCTAACCCAGCACTTGGAAAACAGAAGTGACTAGGCTCTCCCTGGATGAGACACTGGATACTGGGGTACAGCTGAGTCACTGAAGAACCCTAAGGACTCTTGCTATTGAAATTACTTCAAAGGTCTTGGGGATATGAACATCCTTTGATTTATACAATATTTTATTTTGTGAACCAGCTTTCCAAGTCTGCCAAATACTTGTTCTTTATCATTTCAATGCATTGGAGTGAATTTTATGTATGATGTGCAGATTCTTCACTGACCAGTGTGAAAATTGTCAGGTTGTTAGGCATGTTTGAATGTTAGCGGGTTTTGCCCTAAGGAAAACTGTGGTCTTGGGAAAATAATGTCATAGTTACAAAGTGTGTGTGTGTGTGTGTGTGTGTGTGTGTGTGATGTTTTTGTTAGAAGTGTGAAAAGCATTTTGCAGATCTGTTGAGACACTATGTGTACAAGTCTCTTCATGCCACTCTTGAGTATGGATGGAGAGGCAGAATTTCTGTGGATTTTGAAAATTCAAGCAGGAATACAAAGCACAAATTAAAAAAAAAATTCAAGGTGTTCAAGTTTCCTTTCTGTTGCTGTGATAAAATGCCTTGACAAAAAGCAACTTAGGGCAGAAGGGGATTTATTTCAACTCATAATTCCAGGTTACAGTTCATCATTGCAAGAACTGCAAACAGTCATATCACATGCACGGTCAAGAGCAGTGAAATATGAGTGCATACACTCTTATGTCATTAATTGCTTGTACTCAGCTGGATTTCTCTATCCTTATACAAGACACCCTGCCAAGAGAATGGTGCTGCCCACAGTGGGCTGGGTCTTCCCATATCAATTAATGTAATGAAGGCAATCTCCCATAGACAAGTTCACACGCATAATCAATGTAGACAATCTTGTCTCACTGATACTCTCTTCCCAGGTGATTTTAGGTTGTGTCAAGTTGAAAACGAACACACACAAAGGCCTTTTAGTGATGGGAGTATTCCAGAATCATTTAGTGTAGATGGCTGTACAATAACATGGATGTATGAATGCCAATGAATTAAACTGAAGGATAAGAAAAATAAAAGCAGGTCATCTGATTCAAACCTTTCACTGCACACCTCTCTGAGTTTCCTTGGGAAATTCAGGTAAGCCACATAGGATATTATTTTCCAATGTCCCTGTGTCCCAAATACATAAAAGTGTTAATAATTACACAGGACACTTAAGTTAATGAAGACCTCAAAAAGAAACTTAAGAAAAAAGGGCTTGAAAGATGGTAGAGTCAGTGAAGTGCTTCTGCACAGCATGAGAACCTGAGTTTGATACTTAGAGCCACATATGGAGCCAAGCAAAGTAGTATGTCCTTGTAATCCTGAGGACAAGGGAGCAGATGCAACAGAAAGCCAGGGGCTCTCTGGACAGCCACTTTGGTCAAGTTGGTGAGCTCCAGGTTCAGTGACAGGCCTTGTCTCAGAAAATAAGGTGGAGAGTGATTGAAGACGTCAGAGGTTGAACTCTGTGCTCTATAAATTCACATACCTCCCCCCAACATGCACACAAGAATATGAACACATGCATGTTACATGTATACACACAGAAAACAATGAAAATAAAGGGGGGGGACTTCCTTGTAGCTGCATTTTCCCTTCTCATATCATTAAGAGAAGGTGAATTGTCAGGCTTAAGGATGGTGGTAAATATTGACTTCATATCAAACTTTCAAACACAATCATTTCAAGGGTTTTAAATGAGCAGCTCAAGCATGCTTCTGTTCGCCTAACGTTTCCCGCCAGCTTTTTGGAGACGTAATTTATTAAATTATGAATTTTGACAAGTCGTGTTCAAGATTGTAATTATTGTGCTGTGACAATCTAGACAGAGAACAACACTACTATGTCCCCAGATTCTCTAAGTCCATCACATCCTCAGGTTCTCCAACTTCAACATGTTCTCACACTTCTAGTTGGCTCTCTAGCCTGACCCTGGGCAGTAGCCTGCCACTGGTTTGAATTTTATCACCATACAATGAATCAGCCTAAGAGAAAAGGACTTAGTTTGACTCGCCATTTGAGAGAGTCCAGCCCATCATGGCGAGAAAGGAAGGGTGACTTCCCGGGTGGTAGGAACATGTAGCTAATATTCTGTACATCATGGTGATCCAAGAATCAGGGGGAGATCTTGCTTCATGTGCTACCTGGTTAGTGACTCACTTCTTCCAGCAAGACTCTAACTGCAAAAGGTTCCGGAACCTGCTAGAGCATGCTATTCGCTAGGGGCCAGGGTAGCTGACAAGAAGCAAATTAAGTAGAGACGGGATTTTTCTGGGTTAGGGTTTGAAGGGCTAAAGCCCATCCCGGTGTGGATATCTGGTCACATCTGGTTACAAGGTTAGGAAGCAGGCAATAAATAGGAGGTGGAGCAGGATGGTAAGATCTCAAGGTCCACTCTCGGGGACTCCCTTCCTCCAGTGAGATTCTACCTCCCGAAGATTCTACAACTCCCCAAACAGCACCACCAGCTGGGAAACAAGTGTTCAAATTATAGCAGTCAAATGTCATGTATTTTATTGTCTTGTGACATATTTATCTCATTTTATTAGCCATATAATAAAGACTTACAAAATAAATTGGCAAGTCCTATCACTATTTTCTGACAGAGTTTGTGTGTAATCAGTCTAATTATGTCTGTTATATGTCTGATATAATTCACAATTGAAAAATACCTGAGTACGGAGCTTTTCTTATAGTAAGTTTTTATTTTTGTATAGAATATATATAATACATATATATTGCTTAATTAAATCCAACTTGTTGAATTTATGGGCATGAATTTTTCATACAGACCATTTCTCTTCCTATTTACTCTGTATGATCTTGTGATGACTGTTATTGACAACTTGTACTCTCTTTCTTTCTGACTTTCTTGTTCCCTCATTTGCCAGATAAAGGTTCATCAATTTCATTAAAAATATCAAAGAGTCAGCTTTGGGCTTTATGGATTTTCTTACTAATTTATTGGTTTTGTGTCCTTCATCTGTACAAATTGTTTACTTCCTTCCAGGTATCTGGAGCTCAATTTCCTCTCCTTAGGTTTAATTCTTTTTGGAAACCTGGGTAATTAAGTTTAGACCTTCATAATTACTAGGAGCTCCACAGGTCTCTCTAAACCAGTGCTTCTCAACCTTCCTAATGCTGCGAACCTTTAACACAGTTCCTCACGTTGTGGTGACCCCCAACCATATAGTTATTTTTGTTGTTATGTCATAACTGTAATTTTGCCACTGTTATGAATAGTAATTTAAATATCTGATATTCAGATGGTCTTCGGGGACCCCTGTAAAAAGGCCATTCGACCCCTAAAGTGGTCCGACAGTTGAAAAGCAAGTGGCTCGTCATCATCTGAAACTCAAGTTCCAGGGGATCAAATGCCTTCTTCTGGTCTTTATGTGCACTTGTACGCATGCATACATACTTCTTCCACACACCCCATAAACACATAGTCTAAAAATAAGAAAATCTTTCAACTCTATTTTGGCTCTCTCCTGATATTTTCCATTCCATTGTGATTCAGCTCAAAACATTTTCTATTTCTTTTTCTAATTTTGATGCGTGAAATAGTTTGCTACATTTTCAAATATCAGGGGTTTCCTTGAATGTTGTATTATTATTGATTTAATTTAATTCCGTTAGGGTTTGTTGGCATATTCTCTTTGGTTTCCGTAGCTTTATTTTGTTTGGTTTTGTTGTAGTTCTTTTGTTTGATTTTTGACACACAATCTTACCATATAGTCCAGGCTGGCCTCAAACTCAGGCTCCCTTACCTCAGTCTCCTGAGTACTGAGGTTACAGATGTACCCCCCTTCCCCAGCATACTATTTTGTGGGGTTTTGTCTTTCTTGTTCTCGTTTTAGTTTGTTCTGTTAGTCTTTTTTCGTTTGTTTTTCAGTCACAGTCTTCTCCATAGTCAAGGAGGGCCTGAAACTCATAGTGTAGCCTTGTCTGGCCTTGAACTTGAACTCAGTGTAATCCTCCTACCTAAGCTTTCTGAACCCTGGCATTACAAGTGTGTGTCACCATGCCCAGCAGTTCTGAAGTTACTAAACTACGTTATTCCATTGTGTGGGTCCTGGGAAGGATACAGTGTTTCTTGTAATAACCCATGTACTCCAGCAACGTTCCACAAATAGTAGCTACTTCAGGGCGACTGATAATGCCTCTGATGATGATGGCGGTTGTGACTATAACGGTGATAATGGAAATGGAATGTAGGGCATCAGGGATGCTAATTGGGTGTTCAGCCTCTGAGCTACACCTCAACCCTGATAATGTTGATTTACTTTCTGCATAGCAAAGTAACAGGCTACCATTTTATCCTTTTTTTCCCAATGTATGCTCTTTTTTTTCTACTTTGTTTATTTGTGGCAGTGGGAGATAATGGTGTGAAAGAGTATTGGGATATTTTTAGAATTTTACCTTAATTTTCTGTTCTTTTTTTTTTTTTTTTAATCATATTGTGTTTTGGGTGCTGTGGATTGAACACAGAACTTTGCTTTCTGATACTGAGCCATGTCCCCAGCCCCTCACTGGGGGATTCTAGGCAGGGGTTCTACCACTGAGCCACGCCCCAGCCCCTCACTGGGGGATTCTAGGCAGGTGCCTTACCACTGAGCCACGCCCCAGCCCCTCACTGGGGGATTCTAGGCAGGGGTTCTACCACTGAGCCACGCCCCAGCCCCTCACTGGGGGATTCTAGGCAGGTGCTCTACCTCTGAAGCCAAGTCCTAGTCCCTTTCTGAGGAACACAGGCAGATACTATCACTGAGCCACATTCTCATTTCTCAAGTTTTCCATAGTTGACTTTGATAATTTTTTTTTCTTCCATGCTGGTGGGTGATAAAAATTTTAAAACCGTATTTTGCAACCATTCACAAATCCACTGCAGTTGAAGTGTATTTAAAGGCGCTAACGGCTCCTCTTTTCTTTGCCGTGACAAATGTAATGTTGAAGTTTCTTATGATTATGCAAATATGTTTCGAATCCAACAGAATGTTTTCATCTCAAGTATTCTGGAATAATGATGATGCTCTAATTAGGAGGCAACATGTGCATTGTTAGAGTAGTCACCCTACAGCTAGCCTGGATGCCACAGAAAGGAGATATCATAGCAGAAAAAGCATCTGATGTGTGTGAAGGCAAAGAAATGGGGTTCCCTGGAGCTGTGCTGCAAGGAGCACTGACTGATAACTATTGTGTTACTTTTCCTGGGGAGACCTCTACTCAAATCAGACAGGACGCCAATGATAGACCAAAGGAACGATTCTAACCGAGTCCAACTGGAAAAATCAATGATTTTATTGGGATCATTTTCAGGAGTGTGGGTCGGGGTTTACTTACTGGGTATGGACAACTCTGAGGCAGATACATTGATTAGAAGCCCACCCTCATGTGAGTGGTATCTCAGGAAAGTTGCATTCCTGGAGGTCGCTACATGGCTCATAGGCAGCTCGATAGGATTGACAGTCTCCTGTAGGCATCTCTGCCTGTCAGAGTCTCCCAGTAATTGCTTACACACGTGAACACACATATATTCACACTTACACATCACAGTAAGGAGAGAGAGAGGACTCTCAAGGGTAGAAGTGGGTTAGTAACCCATGCAAAGAGATTCTTAAAAGCTCCTTGCCTCGTGACTTCTGATCCTTTATAGGTCACTTGAGTGACCTGCATAGCCTCTTCTGGAATATTCTCTGTTTTGTTGCAACTAGCTCTAGTTGGGAAGGATTCCCAGTCTTTCTGCTAACTGGCTTCTTTGATGTATTGATTTGGATACCTGCCCCTCATTTCCTGTCTTGCCACTCTTCATCCAGGAATCTTAGTTAGGAAGTGAATGCAACAGTATCCCCTACTGAGACTGTTGTGCTGATTAAAAAGATTAACACGTGGAAGAGATTAAAGCGGTGCACAACACCTACAAGGGCTCAATAAATATCTGCTTTTGTTATTATGCACGCTATCAAGTTGCTTACAAATTTATTGCAGAGAAGCAAAATTTCCCAATTAAGGAAAAACACAAATATATCATCAGATAAGCTGGTTATAATTAAATTCCAAAAATGCATAGTAAAAATAATGAGTCTTCTATTGGTCTCAGGGACATTTCTTCCATCTCTTTGTGTGCTCACACTTGTGCACATGTGTGTGTGTGTGTGTGTGTGTGTGTGTGTGTGTGTGTACATAAGCACAGGTTCATGTTTTCATGTGCCTATCTCTGCCTTGCCATAGCTAGAATTACAAATGCATACCACCACACTAAGTTTTTTTTAAATGTGGACTCTAGAGACTGAACTAAGGTCCTTACGCTTGTATGGCAAACACTTTACCAACTGAGCCACCTCCCTGCCCTTAGAGTTGTCGTTCTTTAAATAACGAATAAAACTACTAAGGTTAAATAGAACTTAGAGAGCTGAAAAGATTCATCAGTATAAAACAGAGCCTTGAACTCAGCTTGAAGCTGACCTACTGGATCATAACCAGAGTCTGTTGACTCAGAGACCAGAAGGAAATATTAGTATTCTAAAAGGGCATGTGTTACTAGGAGGACATAGGCACGTTCAAATTGCTACAGAAAAAGAACACTGATTTCCTAGAACTACTCCAAGGGAACTGCTGTGTTTTGGGGCGACACCACAGTCACAGATCTAGTCATCCCAGATAGGGGACCCACAGAAGTAACGATTGCACCCAAGTCCAACTTGGTGAACCAATATGTCTATTGAGGTTATGAACAAGAGAGATGGAGAAAGGTATCTGAGAAGTGTTGCTGGCACTCTCCAATTAAAGGAGATTAAGAGAACAACACTGCTTGCTTTCCTCATTAAGTGGGAACCGCTTAGAGAATTTGACCCACAGTGTGAAGATGATATGGCGTGCATTTCAAGAGGACAACTCTGGATCCATTTTGTATATAGAAAACAAAGATAAGGTTAGAAGCACAATGAGAGGTGACTAGGCTAAGAGGTTGTGCTAGTGATTCTTTTCACTGCTGTGATAAAATACACTATGAAAGCACCATAAGAAGGGTTTATTTGGGGTCACAGTTGTACCCCATGGTGGGGCAGGCATAGCGACAAGACTGTGAGGCAGCTGGTCACAGCATCCACGGTCAGGAAGCAGAGAGATGTGAATGCTGGTATTTACATTACCCTCTCTCTCCAGCCCTTGGATTGGTGGTTGGCATTCCATCTCAATTAATGCAATCTAGGAATTTCCCAACAGACATGTCCACAGGTTTGAATCCTCTGTGATTCTAGATTCTGTCCAATGAGCACTCAATATTGACCCTCGTAGATGGCATCGAATGGACTGGATGTGGGAAAAGGACAGACTGTAGATGTGATGAAGGCGTACATTCATCATGATTGGCAGGTAGGTAGAGTGAGAGAAAAAGACAGAAGCTAGGAATGTCTTCTAGGCATCTGGCCAGCATAAATGCAACCAAACAAAAGAGAGTGGCTCTAGGCAGGGCAGTTGATAGGAGAAGGGCAATCAAAAGTCAAGCATGGATGTGTGAATATAAAGGGAAAAAGTCAAGTGATTCTAATCATAAGACTAACTCAAACTGTAGATACATGATCTGGGTTAGGGTTCTGTCTAGGATTAGGGTTACATTTATTATTAGAGTTAGTTTGGATTCCAATTAGGGTAAGGATTAGGGGTGTAGTTTGGGTAAGAGTTATAATTTTGACTTACTGATGCCATTGAAAACTCTGAGCATTCTGGGACTGGAAGCTAGGGAGATTGCATGCTCAGTGAAGCATTCGATGCACAAGTATCAGGACTGCAGTTCAGTTCCCAGAACCTAAATAAGAGTCTGGTGAGAAGCATGTGTCTATAATCCCTGCATTGAAGAGTCAAAAAGAATAGGATCCCTGAGGCTGCTGGCCAGCCAGTGTAGCCAAACCAGTGAGTTCCAGGTGCAGGGAAAGAGATGCACACACACACATACACACACACACACACACACACAAAACACATACACACAAACACACACACACACACTGAGACCAATTAAAGAAGACACTCAAATGTATCTGATGCATACATGTACGCATACACGCACACACACACGCACACACACACACACACACACACACACACACACACACAGAAAGTCTGAGACCAAATGTAGGAAGAAGATACTCAAGGGTAATACTTAGGCCTCTCTGATCTTAATAATTTGAGAGAAATACTCCTACCAAAGAACGTGAAAGGGATCTTTGAGGACAACTAGAATCTGTTATCTTGGAAGCCACACAAAGGAAATGAATCAATAAAGAATAGGTAAATGGCTGGTAAATGCTACTGACTGAAAAAATGTGATACAAACCTACAATAGACCACTGGAGTTGGCAACATGGAGGTCAGTGGTGACTGACAAGAGCAGTTTTTCAGAGCAGGAGAGATGAAAGTCTGGGTAGAGTTAGTATAAAGGTAGTGCTAGAGCTGCAGAATTTGATAGATGGAGCACAGCCAAATTTGGCTTTAACCTGTGTCTTAGTTATCTTTAGTTATCAACTTGACATAGCCTATCTTCATCTAAGAGGAAATCTAGATATCTAGATCAGATTTGCCTCCAGGCATTTATGTGGGGGGATTGCCTTGTTCTTAATTGATGTAAGAGGACCCAGACCACTTTGGGCAACACCATTCCCTAGGTAGGAGAACCTGATCTGTATAAGAAAGCTAGATAAGCACACGTCAACCACATTCCTCTGTGTCTACTGCTTGCTTTAAATTCCTGCTTGACTTTCTGTCCTGAATTCCCTCAATGATAAACTATGGCATGGAAATATAAGCCAAATAAACTCTTTCCTTCTGTGATTGTTTAGGGTCAGTGTTCTATTACAACAAATGGAAAGGAAACCAGAATAGAGTGCATGATGGTACCCAAACCAGTGAACAGTCTATGGCATTCAAAGGACATCCTGGGTCATATTTGGACAAATGGACATTGTCGTACTGGATGTAAGGAAATTCTGTGGAGATCTCCAACCTCTTCTGGCTAGGTATGTAACTCTTCTAGAAGTACTGAAGATACTCTACAGAAATTCCTATGTCTTTGCTTTTGACTATCAGACTTTTGAGATAATATACCCAAAAGAATTGAAATTTCATCAGAGGTCTCATACTGGGAGAAAGAGAAGACTGAAGCTTGGAGCCAGCCATAGGAGAAACCTGTTTCCCTGGAAGAGATTCTACATTTCTGATACTTGTCAGACCACCTTCCTGGAGAGACTAAAGCCAAAACAATGACAGGTCAGTGATGGGCACAACCATACTTTGATGAGCAAGGCTTGCCTGTGCATCTATTCTTCCATCTGTTTAAACCTAAATCTCATTAAAGCACTATGGGGGGGCACTAGACCACTCTGTTCTTCCCTTTGTGCCCATACTGAATAAATCTCCATTCTCTTTTACATTATTATGTCTTTAACTGGACTCTTGAGGATGAACCTGGCTTGTTAGGGGGCTGTCAGGACCAAGGTTCTGATCTTTACTCTGGAAACAGAAAGAACTCACAGCTGTTCATATTATATTCTGAAATCTTGCTATTTGCTCATCAAACTGTAACAGAAACCACTCTCACATCTAAGGGGCTCTGCACAGCATCAAGAGAGGCTCGCAGTATATGACTATCTGGAAAATAACTAGATAGATCTAAAGATTTGTGGCCTGGTGCTTATATTCCTCTCCTTATCCTATGTGGTTGACTGATTCTAGACAAACACCTTAGTAACCAATGTTAAGGCTAACATTAATCTTATACAGCTCTTCTGGAAAGTTCTTATGTATCTGAGCTACATAGCTTCTTAAAGAAGAAGTCTCATCTGTTTGTTCCACGGTATAAGGAAATACTATCTCCTCCTACCCAGATTAATTTGGTCATGTTTGAAAATGGAAAGGCGTAGGTGGGACAACTGATTTTACACTGGTGTGATCATATCTCTCTGACACCATTCTGTGAGTCAGAGATCTAGAGATAAAAGAAGCACCATGGTCTTTGTTCTTCAGAACATCCCTATAGAAGGCATTCATCTTCCCACAAAACATGCTTGCGACTTGATTTGTCTATTTCCACTCTGTCTTTGGAGACAGATCTTACAAGAACTGGCTAAGGAGTATCAATTTT
Source organism: Cricetomys ansorgei (assembly GCA_026225945.1). Classification (NCBI taxonomy): domain Eukaryota; kingdom Metazoa; phylum Chordata; class Mammalia; order Rodentia; family Nesomyidae; genus Cricetomys; species Cricetomys ansorgei. The sequence goes on along the minus strand of JAMJFZ010001012.1, from coordinate 2,085,363 downwards.
CCCGATACAACAAATAAGGTTTGTGACAAGAGCTTAGCTCTCTGAGGACTGGCTAAGATGCCTATTTCTTGTTCTATTGCATTGTTTTTCTGATGGTTAGATTATGTCTTATCAATACCCCTTCTGATGATGGAGTTAAACCTACAGAGGGTTGACCCCTGGGAGTGGGCCGTGACGCGTTAAGTGGGAAAACTGTGTTCCTGTGACAGGAGAGCAGGAATGTAGAAAGAGACGTCAGAAACAACGTAAAGGAAACCAGTTGACAGAAACAAACAAACAAACTGGAAATCCTTGCCCACCTGGGCTGCATTTGCCAGATCACCTGGCAGGATAGTCTGTCACTGAGACAAGGATGGATCAGTGATGGGAGGGGACCACACCTTGCTCAGGACAGATTGGCTATGCGTGTCCCTTGCTCTCTGTTTAATCTTAAACCTCATTGGATAGATGAAGATGAAATTGAGGTCTTACTGGACTTCTCTGTTGTCTTCCTAATTTGAGATTAAATACACATCTTGCGCTCTGCTTTTTACTGGTACTTGTCTCTTTCATTGGTTCGTTGGAGACCAGTAACCAAGCCTGGCTTGTTCGGGCTGCCAGGCATAGGTTCTGACCCAAATAAACATGCTAATAAAGTTAATAACTTTATGTCTAATCACAATGTGCAAACTACTGGCCCCTCAGAGCTGAATATTTGAACTGTAATAGTGAAGGCTTAGCAACAATGGTATCTACTTCATTATGGACAACGAAGGGATCCTTAGGAAAAAGTCTCTTTCCGGGGTGTTTATGCAGGTAGTTCAGTTGGCTGTTGATTGACACTGTCCTGGGTTCTTTTGCCACTGACTTGATAGGACTCACCCCAGGAGTTTCTGAGAAGAGGGTTTATGATTGAGAGTTGATTTGGGAGTGAGAGGGACGTGAAAGAGTTATGGAGAGAAGACATGGGGGATAAAACCTCAGCTGCCACGTTGGCCTCCGGGCTCAGTTCTATGCCGACGTGCTGGAAAACACACACTTCAGACTCTGCTGTGATTCTGAATCTTGACTGTCAGCTCAGTGAGATTTAGAATCGAAAGGTCACAGATACAGTAGACGGCACTGAAGCAGAGATTGTTCCTTCACACCAAGACTTACTTTAAGCTAGAGAGAGTGTGACAGGGTCCAGGGAGAAAAGAAGGGGATTTCAAACCATCCTGAAGGAGGCTACTCGAAGGCATTCAGAGTGTTGAGAGGAAGGGGGGATATTTGTACAAGTGAGAACGGAAGCTAAAGAATGGAGGGAAGGGTGGAGGAAAGGAACTTTAGGTGTATTCAGTGGATTGGGGGTGCACCTTACAGTTTTGATACCTGGGGTGTCTAACTTCCTTGTCGCCTAGAATCTAAATATCTAGAGACTTTACAAATCCACATGGGCTGCTTCCCTTTCCTCATAGCAGCAGGGATCCTAGAATCAACAATAAGGACCAGGCTTCTTTGTCTCTGGGATTTATCATTGCTTTCCTGAAGTCCAGGTTGCCCAAGGAGCTTGTTACAGACTCACAGACACATTCATAGTGGGGTGCCTGCTAATATCTGTAACGCTGCAGGAAAATGTGATCTGATGAGCCTGTGGTGCAAGCCTAACAAGAATCACCATGGAAACAAACTTCTGGGCATGTCTGCAAAGGGGGTTTTGAGATTGGGTTAATTGAAGTGGGAAGACCCACTCTGAATGCGGATGGCACCATTCCATGGGCTGGGGTCCTGGACTGAATAAAAAGGAGAAGGCAAGCTGAGTACCAGCATCACCCTCTCTGTGCTTCCTGACAGTGGATGCCATGTGACCAGCTGCCCAACCCTCAGTGTCCTCATACCGTCCCTGTCATGGTGGACAGTGCTCTGGAACTCTGGGCCCAAACCCGTCTTTCTTCAAGTTGCCTTTGTAAAGTGTTCTCTACTAACAATGAGAAAAGTCATTCATGTGTCACTAATATATGCTAACCAAGAAATAAAGGATTGGGGTCTCCTCTGTCTCTCTCTCTCTCTCTCTCTTTCTCTTTCTCTCTGCATACACACACACACACACACACACACACACACACACACACACACACAGAGTCTGAGAGTTGGTAGTAAAATCTCCAGTTGTTCAGATTCCAGGAGAATAATGGGGTGCAAGAAAGCTAGACACCCCAGGTATTAAAATAATAAAGTATACTCTCAATCCACTGAATACACCTAAGGTTCCCTCTCTCCCTCTGTGCCTCTGTCCCTCCTTCCCTTCCTCCCTCCTTCTCTCTCTCCCTTCTTTAGATTCCTCCCTAAGTTCCCCACAGTGTATATGTGTGTGTGTGTGTGTGTATTTATATTTATATATATATTTATATATGTATTCCCGATCTACCAATCATTAGTTAAGGATATGAATATCTAGACAGTTGCTGATTCCCAAACTCTTCTAACTTCTCTCTCCAACAGAACAATTCAAGGCCAGACAAGCAACCGAAATGGAGAAGGTGAGCTGTGGAAGTCAGACTGACATATACGGATACAGTAATTGAACCCAGAGATTCTGGAAGAGCACAGAGAAGGCTTCCCTCAAGATCATGGTGTGCCGGCTCAGGAGTAATCTTTTGCTTTGTTTATAGTTTTTGCTCTAGAGCCTAATCTATACCTACATAGAAAACCATCATTTGTGCATGAGAGTGTGCATGTAAAAATATCTTAGAAGCCAAGTATTGTATCAACTGTGATGTGGGATACAAAGATATTGTTATCATTACTGTAATTCTTGTTATTATGATGGGTTGATTATAGTCATCAGCTCTTGAGGGTGTAAGCTGAATGCACTTCTTGAAATAAAAGTGAAATGACAGACTTAAATATAATTCTGGTTACACATAATCGATAATTGTCCAGACCAGAGCCCAGTGCTTGAATCAACTTGAAAGTAGAAAGATCATTCAGGTATTTGTTAATCAATTTGCTCCTGGGAAACAATGGGCATTGAGTCCATAATTTTATGTGGTTTGCTCTTTAGTAAGAAACTATTAGATCTGAACCTATCCGACCTCTACCGCTTTCATTTAATAGCTGTTAGAACTGTTGATTCTGCAATGCTTTTATTATTTGTTCTTGTTCTTTTGCAGCACTGGGAATCAAACTCAAGGTCTTCTGCATGCTGGTGAGCTCTCTAACATTGAGCCATGCCCTAGGTCATCATTGTGGGTCAAGGTGAGCCCTCTACTAGTCAGCCATGCCGCAGTCCCTCATTGGAGGAATCGAGTCAGGCACTCTATTGCCAGATCCCTGTCCCTATCCCTTCATTGGGGAATTTCAGTCATCCGTACCCATCCCACCCCACACGCTCACTGAACAATATCCCTAGCCCAGAAGATTATAGGTTTGTGTTCTGTCACTGAAGCACAACCTCAGCCCCTTACTGAAAGATTCTAGGCCAGACTTCCACCACTGCACTGAACCGTCATTCCTGCCTGTTGACCCTTTCTTAAGTCGCACATCAAACATCTGAGGCCAAGGCATTATTTATTAGAGGCATGGTCTCACTGTGGTCTCACCGTGTAGCCTAAGCTAGCCTCAAACTCACAGTCCTCTTCTCTCAAGCTCCCGGCCTCACAGGCATCCATCACTACATAGAAACCGCAAAGCCAGTTTCCGTTTGTTTGTTTTTGCTTCCCCTCAGTGTTGGGTGTGACTTTTCGTCCTGAATGATCCCGTCCATTTTTTTTTTTTTTTTTTTTTTTTTTACCAAATTCCCATCCGTTAAATCATTCAGAGAAACATTTCTCACTCAGATTGGATTAATTTCTCTTCCTGTGTGGCATTTAGGGGCTAAAGCCCATCTTTACCAAGTCTTATTGCCTTGAACTGGAAACCCTGAGAATGCCTGCCTGTTCGGGGCTAGCCATCGATGACAGTTCGCAGTTCACGCCTGAGCAGAATAATCGGCAGTGTGAAGGGCAAGAAAAGTGGGTATGAAAACTCTGCCGTTAATGCGATTATCTGGATTTGTGGTTGATTGGATAGGGAAGCAAGAAAGAAGGAGAAGGAGGTGTCAAAAATGATGGATTAGGTGTTGGTTGGTGCCTTCAACTGAAACAGAACTCAGACGGGGAAGTAGATCTGAGCGAAAGGAAGATGCACGGGTGCACATCGACTCACCCCCCCCCCACCTTATTTTAGAATAAAATGAACCCATAGCAATTATGGGCAAAGTCAAAACTTACTTGTAAGTGATCTAAACCAATTGAAAACATAATTGAGGGTTACAGAAGATTGTTTACCTGGTCATGCTGATAAATGGATCCTTAAATCTAGTCACATTAAAATAATAAAAAAAAAAAAAAGACCACGTGTCCTGTTTGCGACCATGGAGGGTCTTGAGATCATCTGAATACCTTGGAAGGCACGGGGGGAGCAGTTTCACAGCTGTGAATCAACCTTGTTTAATTAGGAGCATTGTAATCTCATCCTAACCAGAAAAATATCTGGACACACTAGATTGGCTAGAACGCAGATACATTTCTTTTGGGCTTGCTTGTTTACTCATTTTTAATTCTTGCGAATTTTAACTGTGTGGGGAGATGGGAGTGGTACAGACACATATTTGGGAGGTCAAAGGTCAATACTGGAAATCTTTCTCCATCATTCTCCACCTTAGGTTTTGAGGTTGTGGCTCTCAGTGAACCTATAGCTCATTGATTTGCCAAGACTGGCTGGCCAGGGATCCTCCTGCCTCTGCCTCCACAATGCTAAGATTATAAGTGTGCACTACCACGTATGACTTTTTAACATGAGTGGGTGCTGGGGATCTGAACTCTGGTCCGTCCTCGTGAGGGCAAGGCAGGTGCTTTACTGACTGAGCTAACACCCCAGCCCTTCTAACCACATTTCAAGAGGTGGGTCAGGATGTCTGGTGACACACTCATTTTGTAGTAATGATACCGGCATTGCTGATACACTCCAATTGAATTTGATTTCTTGCTTGATCCTCTGGCTGGCCTGCGAGTGAAAACCTGAATATTTGTTCATATTGCTATTGTCCTCAGACAAAGGCCTCTTCAATTCACAAGCCATCAGTAATGTAACTATCATTTCCTATCTGCTCTGTATATACCTTGGCTGATATTCAGCCATTTATTTTAGATGGCAAACTGAGGGTCCCTTTGAGTCTGGGCTTTTAAGATCCAAATTGGTAGCCTTGGAAAATTATTCTTCAAAAAAGGTCTGTTGAGGGCTCTTGTCACCTAGAAAAAGAGGAGAGGAGAAAAATAAATAAATAAATAAATAAAAAGAAAAAGAAAGAAAAGCTTTGAAAAGCTTCTCAATCCTCTTTCAACTACAGAATTACCAAAAACGTTCTGGCAAGAATGGCCCCGTGCAGACACACCTGGCATTTCTCTAGTAGAAGTAATTTATGGTTATTTCTGCTTTCTCTGTTTGAATCTGTGTAGGACCCAGCAGAATCATTTTCCACTGAGTGGATGTGATAAGGTTCTGAGTGAGACACAGAAGAGAAGGCGATGAGTACATCAGCAAGCGGCCAGTGAGAAGCCTCAATTCTGCCTTTGAAGGGGACCATCCTGAGATGAGGCCTCGGTGGGGGTGGGGAAGTTTTGAAATGCAAATCCCCATGAGTATCTGTCTGTGTACAAGAGCTTATAGACCAACACAGGGAGCACATAAGTCTGAACTGGGCACCGTTTCAAGTACCATGTACCTATCACACCACGGAATGCCTTTGTTCCTATTGTCCCCGTCAATCAGGGAATGGGCAGTGAGGGTGACGCCTCAGTTGTTTTTCTCACTGTTGACAGAAACAGCTCAAGGGACAAGAGATTGTCTTAGCTCTTGTGGCTGCAGGGTGTCCCACCTGTAATCCGTAGTCCACATGCAGCCAGCCATGTGCGGGTAAGGATAGCTGTGAACACGGCCCAACCCAGACTCAGAAACTCACTCTTAAAAAGCTGGGTGAGAAGTGGGGTGGAGGTGGCACAGGCTTCAATCTCAGCACTCAGGAGGCAGAGACAGGCATCAGATCTCTGTGAGTTCAAGGCCAGCCTGGTCTACAGAGTGAGTTCCAGGACAGCCAGAGTTACAACGGAGAAACCCTGTCTCCAAATAAACAAACAAAAAAACGAAACAAAACAAACAAAAAAGCTGGGTGAGGGCAAGCGAGTCCAGATGGTTCAGTGGATAAAGGCACTTATCACTAAGCTTGAGAACCTGAGTTTGGATCCCACTCACTTAAGTGAGCGGTAGAAAGAGAGAACTTGCTCCTTCAAGTTGTCCTCTGACTTCCATACATGTGCCACGGTAAGTACACACATACACACACACACACACACACACACACACACATACATACATACACACACACACACACACACATACACACACACTCACACATACACACACACACATACACACACACACACACACACACACACACACACACACACACACACTAAATTAATGCAAACATTTTAAATACCCTGTGTGGTAGCGTGAGCTAACTATACCACAGTTGGGGAGGGACAGGAGGACCTCTAGGGCTCACTGTGCAGCCAGCCTTGAGCACGAACCTTTTAAATCATAACCCCATTTCCTAATATTAAAGCATCTGGAAGAGGTTAGAGTCCATCATGGACCAGAAGGCATTGTGCATGGTAGCTGGAACAGTTTAGTCCACGGTAATAGGAGCTTACAGCTAGTCAGTCACATGTTAGCAGCACACAGGAAACAGAGACTGGACAGGGAGTCACAATGCTCAAGACTGCCCCCTATATCCCCAAAGTTCCACAGCCTCCCAAAACAACCCTACCAGCCAGGGACCAAATGTTCAGACATAGAGAGGATGTCTCATATTCAAATGAATGGCTTGACTGAGGCCTTATGACAAGCAAGTGAACATGGATTTGAACCCAAGCTGACTTAAGAGCCAATGGTATAACACCCTGTGAAGCATCCTTCTTACCTCTGCATACGCTGGAATGCACATGAAAAACATCAGATCCATTTCTCCATCTGATAAAACCAATCTCCTTGGTGCCTTGGAAACAAAACCTTCTATGAGAATAAGAGAATATTTATATATGTTTTTTAAAGACTTGCTTTAAAGTGTATTGTGTGTATGTTTATGTGTGGTTTATGTTGGGTGTGTGTGTGTGATGATCTGTGTATTGTATGTATACGTGCAATATGTACGTGTGATGTGTGTGTAATGTGTGTGTAGTGTGGTGTGTGTGGTTTATGGGTATGTGTGGTGTGGTTTGAGTGTGTATATGTATGCTTGTGGTTTATGTATATTTATTGTATATGTATGTGATGTGTGTATATGGTGTGTGTGTGTATGTGTGTGTGTGGTGTGGTGCATGTGTGTGTGTGATGTGTATGTGGGGTGTGTGTGTGTGTGTGTGTGTGTGTGTGTGTGTGTGTGTGTGTTGCTCCAGAGGCCAGGAACTTATCCTTTGGAGCTGGAACAGTGGTTGTGAGTCACCCAATGAACTCTTAACCACTGAGCCTCCTCTCCAGCTCTAAGGGAACTTTTTTTTTTAATGTTGCAAATATATAAAGTGTAACAACAGGGGAAAAAGTTGATCTTTAAGTATTTAATTGTAGCCATGTCCTTAACTTATTAGTTCATATTTCTTTGAGTTTTCTTTCTTATCTTCCTCCCGTGACTTCCCAATGTATCTGAATTACTTGGTAGTTTTATTCAGTGAACCTGGGACTTGAATGTTCGGTGAGCACTCTGCCAACCAGTTTACACCTCCAGGTTCTCATACTTGCTGAATTAAGTAATTTATTTAAATCCTGAGAACTGAACCTAGGGCTAGGCAAGTGCTTTACCAATGAGCCACATTCCCTGGCTCTTCCTTTAAAAAATTCTTTGAGATAGGGTTTCACTAAGTTGGCCAGGCTAGACTCGAACTCACTCTGTAGTCTAGGCAGCCTTTGAAGTTGGGATCTTCTGCCAGAACTTCCCCAGTAGTTGAGATTATGAGTCACCGTGCCTGGCTTAATGAATGCTTTTGGATAAGCATCAATCGAATTTTGTCAGCTATTTCAAGAAACTTGTTTTAATTATGAATGTGCCCAGGCTCTACCAGTAGACGTGAAGGAGCCTATCTGCGTTTCCCACGTGTTTTACACAGTTTACGAAACTATAGAAATGTCAAAAAGGTTAGATTGGTGATTCACGATGATGAACCAGCACCCATGCTAGCATGTATAGATGTCACTTTTGCAAGAAGCCACAGGTCAATGTGAAGGCCACAGGTCAGTGACAGGAACGATGCTTAATCCCCCTTTAACCTTATTCACCGAGGCAGGGGATCTCAATCAAACCCAGAGTTTACTGATACAGTTTGTATCACTAGACAGCTTGCTCTGGGGATCCCTTGTCTCCCTACCATCTTGGGGCTGGAATTACATGCCCACCTGCATACTTGGGTTTCTAGGGATCTGAACTGTGGTCCTCATGCTTGAACCCCCAAAATATAACCTTCTGAGCCATCTTCCCAGTCACCCCAAATTATTTTTAAGCAGAAAAGTAAGAGAAGAAGAAGGGCACATGCTGACCAGAGGACAAGGGAGGGGGGCAGTCCTTGGGGCAGAACCAACGTGCCTTATAATGGGAAAGACTTAAATGGTGGAATGATCAGCTCTTATCTCCAGGTTTACAGAAATGAAATTAAACTTAGGCTTTCTATTGAAAAACAATAAGTAAATTGAAGGCCAATTATACCAGCTCATCAAGGGGAAAAAATACCCGGGAGCTGAGCCGTAGAGGAGTTTTGCATTTCTGAGTGGAGCGACTTTTCAGATGAAAGAGCTTATTACAAGAAATTGAGAACATCTGGACTATCAAAGACAGAATGTAGTGAATAATTGGACAATCACAGACTGGCATCCACTTGGATAAGAGGCGCTGCCTCAGTTCCCACCAGGGAAAGTGCTCAAAATTCCTCATCAAAGGGGAAATGAAGCTCAGCTTTTAAAACATGATTAAAAAAAAAATACCTGGTTGTTATTTGGTTATGAAAGAAATCTATTTCTGGAAATTCTGTTCCATTGGAACGAAGACAAGGGTGAAAGAGTGGAGATATGGTTGGGTCTCCTGTCTGTGTGTCTCTGGTATCAATTTCACACACACACACACACACACACACAGAGAGAGAGAGAGAGGGAGAGGGAGAGGGAGAGGAGGCATCAGATCCCTTGCAGCTGGTGCTTGTGAACCCATCCTACATGGGTGCTGGAAACTGAACTTAGGTCGTCTGGAAGAGCAGCAAGTACACTTAACTTTTGAGCCATCTCTCCAGCCCCAACCACAGCGTTTGGAACTATGGGTCATGACCCTACAGTAGTCATACCAAACTTGAGAACAGTGAAAGATTACTGAATGAACAATGAACAAAGGTAATTAAACATCAAACTCACAATGAACCCAAGGCGTTGCATCGTGTGGCATGACTGCAGCCTTGGTTCGGAGCGCACTCCTGCGCACACTTTTCACGCTGCCTGAAACACATTGTCTGAGACTCAAGACTGTTGCATGTGTGAATTATTGTCTACATACACATTTTTTTTTCTGATAGAAACATAGTAGTTGAATTCCAGAAAGCAACAAATTTTAATACTTTTCAGATTTCATTCCTCAGCATGGACTTATCAGAGAGTGTCTGACTGCTTGATACTAAAATCCCTGTTTCGGCCAGTGAGACGGCTCCGCAGTTAAAGGCACTTACCACAAGCCTGAGTTTGATCCTTAGGATCGACATCTTAGAAGCAGAGAACTAAACCCCTGAAAACTAAGCTGACGTGCACCTCGTAGCTTGTAGACACACAGACACACCCACACTAATAAAAAATTGAAAAAGGAAGAACGCTGCTGCTGACATGCATTTTCGTAAAAGAACCACTCAGTGAATTTGATTCAGGGTTAGGACAGAATTTCCAACCGTCTCTGAGATTTTCCACCCCCCCCCCAAATTTTTTGTGTGATACATATTTAGTTAAAGGGGATTTCTCAGAATTTAAAATTATAAAAATCAAAATATGGGTCAACTCTCAAAGACACTGAGGGCGTTTTACATCCTGCTGTGTCAAGTAGCCAAAGCTACTTCATGTGACAATGAATAAGCACAATACCTCATGAGTACGCAAATCAGGTTTTACAAATCTCTAAGGAATGGTAAAATTACACACAGACCAAAGAATTATTTTCAATTAAATTTCTTCATGGTTATGATTAATCCATGTGTTTTATATATCTATATGCCCAGAACTCCTTAGGAGTAAAGGGCTTACAACTGTTAACATTTTAAGAAGCTCTGATCTCAACAACCAGACTCACTCTGTTAAAAATCTCAGGTGGGATGGCAAGATGGCGCATGTCACCAGTCCTCATGACGTGAGTTCAATCCCTGGGATTGATAAGGTGGAAGAGGAGCACTGGTTCCTACAGCCTGTGGTCTGACTGCCATCTCTCTGTTGCACACACATGCATGAGCATGCACTAAGTCAATAAATGGATGCATGAAGAACATCCTACAGGCGTCTGCAGCAATTCGGGTTTTAAGCGGCCCCAATGATCATGTGTTAAAGACTTTGGTTCTAGGTCCATGCTACTGGCAGGTAGCAAAGCCTCTAAGAGTTGGGGTTTAGTGAGAAATCCTTAGGATATTGAGGGGTGCACCCTTGGAGGAAGATTTTGGGGCCCCCCACCCCAGTGTCCCACTTGCTCTCACGATCTTTCTTTTCCCAGCCGTGAGGTGAGAGAGTGTTCTCGGCCATATCAGTTCGACCACGAGGGCCAACTAACTGCATGTTAGGCCCGGGTAAAACCATGAGCACAAATTACGCTTTCCCTTTTGTAAGTTGATTGTCTCAGGTGTCTGTTGTTAGAATCCAGGCCAGACTGCTGCTGAGACCACCTGTAGAAGCCTCCCTCCTGTGAGAAAATGGCAATCCCCTCTACCTGGGGCCTGTCTAAAAGTCTATAAATAGACTCCTCAGGTGTCCAGATTTCAGGAGAATGACAGACCTCAGGTTGCCAGACTCCCTGGGACCTCAGAGTGGCCACAGGGTCCCTCCTTCCTCATTTCCCCCACATCCTCAGAGTGGTACACTCCATCCCTGGAATGCCACCTCCTCCTGGTGTCTGGAAATGAGACATGGCCCGGCAGCAGGGTTGCACTATGAAACTTTCCCTCTTCCCTCTAAGACCTAAAAGAAAGAGTCTCCACTCTGCTCAGAGCCCCCGCCATCTTGCTGTCTGTCTGTCTTTCTGATAGCTCTTCTATTAAACTTCTTACCCAGAAGCACAGTTTACCTCATGATCCCCTTGAATCCCACATGTCAGGCCTCTCATTTGTTACAAAGAAACCAAATATATTAATACAGGGCCAAGCAGATGAATGTCACCAGTGGAGAAGGTTCTGCAAGGGAGAGCTTCATTGGGCCTTTACAGTAGGACTGAGGTCACTCAGGCTTCCTTCTGTTGAGCACAGTGCATCCTCCATGCATCCTCTGGCTTCAAACTCTTTGCTAATCTCTCTAGTCATCATTATAATCCCATTTTACAGGCAATAAAACTGAGGATCAAAGATATGATGTCATTGACTAGACTGATCCAGACTATTGCTGGAGTTGCTGTGTCAGAGTTGGAGCCCTGGCTGCACTAAGGAGCCATGCTCATGCATCTATGCTCAGGCACCTGTCCTCAATGGTCTAGCTGAGGGGACAACAGCAAAAGGCAGAGAAAGGAGATTAACTTCAAGTGCCCACATTGGGAAAAGAAACAAAGAGGCCCAGTCATGCCCCCCTCTTGAGTCCATATTTGGGGTCCTGATGTAAGATTTAGCTTTAAGCATCAGGGTCCTGATATAAAATTTAGCTTTAAGCATCAGGTATGCATAGCAGAACAGTCCTGATCAAGATGTACTCCTGCCCATCACTGTGGTCCTGCCCATCACTGTACTCCTGCCCATCACTGTGGTCCTGCCCATCACTGTACTCCTGCCCATCACTGTGGTCCTGCCCATCACTGTACTCCTGCCCATCACTGTACTCCTGCCCATCACTGTGGTCCTGCCCATCACTGTGGTCCTGCCCATCACTGTGGTCCTGCCCATCACTGTGCTCCTGCCCATCACTGTGGTCCTGCCCATCACTGTGGTCCTGCCCAACACTGTGCTCCTGCCCATCACTGTGGTCCTGCCCATCACTGTGGTCCTGCCCATCACTGTGGTCCTGCCCATCACTGTGCTCCTGCCCATCACTGTGGTCCTGCCCATCACTGTGGTCCTGCCAATCACTGTGGTCCTGCCCATCACTGTGGTCCTGCCCATCACTGTGGTCCTGCCCAACACTGTGGTCCTGCCCATCACTGTGCTCCTGCCCTTCACTGTGGTGATGCCCATCACTGACCCACCATTGTCTCAGCTCTCATTTCTCCTGCAGATGTCAGAACTGTGTGAAATCTCTCCCTTTGAGACAAATCCTCTTCTGGCTTGTAACATGTCTCAGCCCTCTTCTCCAACTCTCTTGGGGAAAATTCTCATTCCTCAGGACTACTGTTTCAATAGTCTGACAGCCAATGGAGAGATACAAGTGTCTTTCATTAGAATACCTTTCCTGGAGCCAAGATCCTTACAATTCTACTATACCATAGCCCCAGTTCACATGTGTCTATTCCTTACACATGCTACATGTCCACCGTGGATCACCAGGAGACAATTGTATAATGTTCACTTGGAGACCCAGGTTCACTGAGCGGCTACTATTTGCAATAACACCAGTCACTGCGCTTGAGGAAAAAGAAAGTTCTGGATCCTGGTCTTGCATGTCCCAGGCATGACACATATTGCCTCTACTTACAATTCATTGGCCAGTACTGGTGATGTAGCCCTAAACTTCCATGATGTGTAGCTATGAGACAGAACAGCAACCTTACATGTTCTGCACACCCACCCCCAGCCAGCCGGAAGTTTTCACTGGCTGACATCAGCCAGAGAAGTGCACAGTAATGAGGACTGTGGGTTTAAACTGCAGTTCTCTCACTTAGCTGTGGAACTCTGAGCAAATCATTTAACCTTCCCCAGCTTCGGTTTCCTTACTTGTTAAATGGGGGAAATAATTATCCGTTCAGGTGGGAGTTGTTATAAGGATGTGATGAAATAATGCACTCAGAGAACTTAGCACAAACCCTCGACACAGTCAGAACCTGGGCTCTTTTGATCCCAGACAGAAGGTATATCCTCTTCGCCATGAGGATAGCCCTGAGACCTTCAAAACCAGGGAGGGGGTATTTGCTGAGCTGTTGGAAGTGAGATGACCAACAACCCGTCTGGAAGGCTGCAGAATCTGTGGGTATAGATATGTCAAGGTGTGGAGTTGAGAGAAGAGAGAAAAGCCTGGCACGAAGAGGCAAGGCGGCAGGCACACGGAAGATAACTCAGTTGGGAAAGTTCGGGCTGTTGTACAAGTGTGAGGAACTGAGTTTGATGACCAGAACTTGTGCAGAAAAACTGGGTGTGGCTACACGGGCTTTTCATTCTAGTAGTTGGGGGAAGGAGCCCAGGAGCTCCCTGGCCATCCAGTCTAGGGAAAATTGGTAAGGCTCAGGTCCTAGTGAGAGACCTTGAATCAAAACAAACCAAACATAAACAAGCAGCAATGACTGAGACTGGACAGCTCCCTCGGAAGGTAAAAGCACTTGCTATCAGGCCTGATGACCTGAGTGTTACTCGTGGTGTACTTTAAGGTTTCAAAAGCTCATGTCATTCCCAGTTAGCTCTCTCTGCCTCGTGCTTGCCGGTCAGATGTGAGCTCTTTCTACTGCTTCAACACCAAGCCTGCCTGCTGCCACGCTCCCTGTCACAAAGGTCATGGACTTACCCTCTGGAACTGTAAGCCTCAATAAAGTATTGATAAAAGAAAAAAAAACCTTACTTTTTATTTGTCAACCAAAATTGGACTTACACGGACAGTGTGAAGTGGCATTTCCCATCTTTCCAGTTTCATTCACAAGAGTGGCTTTGCCCCTCTCTCCCTACAGAAGCCATATCTTCAACCTTTGATTTTCATTCTGTTTCATGGTTTGGATTTAAAATATTCCCCAAATATGAAGGGTTGAAATTTGATCCCAAATGCAACAACCTTTAGAGATGGGACCTCAGGAAGATAGAAGGGAAAATCAACTCCTGAACAGATGACCCCTTATCTGCCATTCTCTCTCTCTCTCTCTCTCTCTCTCTCTCTCACACACACACACACCCCCCACAATAAAAAAATCCAAATTTAATATTATACAACTGTCTTATTTTTCCTCCAGTTCTGCCAGGTGTGATTTGGTTGTCTGAAATCTGGTATCTCCAGGATGTTATTCCAGGCATTTAGAAACAGCTTTGATTTTAAAACATAGATTTCTTATTTGGATCCACAAAGTCACTGGCAACAGGATGGAGCCTGGCACCTCTGACTTCATTCTGCATGTTCTTTGCTTTGGGTCATCTGACTGATTGCTTCCACAGGAGTGTCTGCCTAATGTAGCCCATCCTCCTTCAAGGCGGATGGCCTTTCTTGCTAGAGTTCAGTAAGCCTAGAAGGGAGGTTTCAGGGCTACTAATGAAGTGTCTTCCTGAGCTTTTTACAATATCCTATTTCTGAACTCAAAGATGCCTGAAAGCCTCCAGTCGATTTCCTGAACCTGTAGTCATCTTGGGTTCCAGGTTTTGCAGAACCCTGCAGACAGACCACCCAATGAAGCGATCATCCCTACAGAGGAGTGGTTGTCTCACGGTAACTGAATTTTCACCCAATGTGCTACTTAGCACTGATTGTTACCTCAACACAGCCTAGAATCACCTCAAAAGAGTCTTAGTTTAGAAACCGTCTGTGGGCTCAGTTGTAAAGGATCACCTTGGTTGCTGGTTGATGTAGGAGTACACAGGCCGCCATGGGAAGTGCCATCCGGGGCAGGTGATCTTGGGCTATCTAAGAAGGCTAGCTAAGCATGAGCCTGCATTCTGAGCCAGCAAATAGAATTCCTCTATGGTTTCTGCTTCAGGCTTCTGCCTTGGGTTCCTGCTCTGACTTCCTCAGTGACGGACTGTGCCCTGGATGTCTAAGCCTAATAAACCCTTTCCTCCCTTAAGCTGTTATCTTGGAAGAGTGTTTTTTTTTTTTTTAATCACAGCAAAAAAACAAAAAACAAAAACAAACAAACAAACAAAAAAAAACTAGAGCATTCAAGCAATACAAACTTCTTCAGACTATCTTTCAGAACCAGAACTGACCCAATAATCAATCAGATCACACCCTGACCAAGGATGCTTAGCTGTGGCTGGGGTTGGGGGGAGCACGCCTCAGTTGGCAAAGTGCTTGCTGGGTAAGTACAAGGATCTGAGTTTGATCCCTGCACCAAGGTAAAAAGCCAAGCATGGCACTGACTGCCTGTACTCTCAGTGCAGTAAAGAGAAAGAATAGCAAATCCCTGAGATTAGCTGTCCAGCCAGTCTAACAGTCAAATAGACAATTCCAGGTTCAGGAAGGGATCCTGTTTCAAAAACCAAGATAGCAAATCAATTGAGGCAGACACTTAAAGTTGTCCTCTGACCACACACACACACACACACACACACACACACACACACTCACACACTCACATATCCACAACAAGGAAACAACAATTATACATACCTTCTGTCCTGCTTCTTCTAAGTGTGAAGCATCCCAAAGATGGGATGGGACATCACTGCATCCTTTTATCTGAGTTTCTCAACGTGGTCCCTCTGATTGTTATTTTTCTTTTTATCGTTGTGATAAAGCACTCCAACCAAAAGCATCTTGGGGTGGAAAGGATTTATTTGGCTTACACTTCCAGGTCACACTCCATCACTGTGGGAAGCTGGGTCAAGAATTCAAGGAAGGAGCCTAGAACAGAAACCGTGGAGGAGTGCTGCCTGCTGGCTTACTCTCTATCTTATTCAGTAGCTTATACAGCCCAAGACTACTTACCTAGGGATGGTGCTGCCCACAGTGGACCGGGCCCCCTATGTCAATTACCAGTTAAGTTGATTCCTTACAGATATTTCCACAGGCAAATCAGATAAGGACAGTTACTCAATTGAGACTCTGGCTTTTGGGTGCTTCTAGGCTGTCAAGTTGATAGCTGATGCTCAAAATCTCTTTTCTCTCCTTTTCTGCCATCATTTATCTCTACAATTGATGTATTGGGGTTGGTACTACCTACTCTGTTTGCATCTCCAGAGCCAGGATCTTGTAAATCTGGCAACAGGGGGTGTTAACTTAAAACATTTTCTTGGTCATTTCTTACTACCATGCCTCTTGTGATATTTCACCTCACTCAGAATTCATCTTCCCTGGGAATTCCTTAGGCTGCCTTTCATAGTCCCTCTAAGGAACACCACAGATCTTTGACAAACACTCCTGAGATGTCAAGAACCTCACTAGAAGTGTTTAAAATATGATCTTGCTCAAACTGTTTTACTGTATTAGTTTGAATTTTCTAGAGAAACCAAAACAACAGAGATAGAAACATAGAGAATAGATCTATTCATTTTTCTTTAGTATGCTATATTAATTACACAAAATTAATGGCTTTCATCATGACATTTTAATATACTATATATATGTGTATGTGTGTGTACATATATATATATATGTAATATATATTACATATATATATATGTTATATGTATTACATTATCATTTTTGAATGTGGATTTAAATGACATGTCACAAGTAAAGTACAACCATAACATGGCATTTAAGGTCCCAAGAAAGGAGAGTTTTTGTCATTGTATATGAGTTACTTTCCTCATTGATATGACCAACTATCTGACAAGAATCATGTTAAGGGAAGAAGGGTTCATTATGTTCTGGGAGGCAGAGGCAGGTGGATCTCTGTGAGTCTGAGGCCAGCCTGATCTACAGAGTTGAGTTCCAGGACAGCCAGCACTACATAGTGAGACTCTGTCTCTCATAAACAAACAGACAAAGAACAGAAAAAATATAAAATAATTTTAAAAAAAACAGAGGGAATGCTGGTCCTCAGCTTTCTTTCCTTCTACTTTTGTTTTAATTTTAAATATTTATTTATTTTGTATGTGTGTGTGTGTTTTGGGGGGGTGGTGAAGGTCAGAGGATAAATTGCAGAAATCGGTTCTCTCCTTCTACCATGTGAATTCTCTGCACAGATCTTAGGTCGTCATTGCTTTGGGCAAGTACCTTCATGCCCTGAACCATCTCACTGGCTTCTCAGCTTCCTTCCTCCTTTTTATTCTGTCTGGGAGCCCAGCAAACGGAATGGCGCCTCCTGCATTTAGAATTTATGGGGCATACGTTCTCACTTAAACATTTCTGGAGACACCCCACCCTGACAGTCACACCCAAGCATGTGCTCCTTGATGATTCTGAATCCTGACAAGTTGACAATAAATATTAGCCATTACACTCCTTAAGGTCAGCCTGCATTCTTAGGAATTTCAAAGTGCCCTTGATTGGTATAATGTGAAAATCTAGAATAGCCTTGAACTTGAATTCTGGGCACATAGAGTCAATGCTGTGCTTGGAAAAGGTTAATATGAAGCTGTCCTGTCAGGCTGAGTTTGGGCTCAAAGACTGATCGAAAACTGAAATGCATCGTGTTTCAGAATTTAGGCCAGAAGCATGGTGATATCTTCCTGTCTGGGAATGGGGCTGCTGGCAACCGTGTGGAAGGCTGGTTTCCACGGTGTGAGAAGATTCATCAGGCTCAAGTCTCCCGATCAGCAGTTTTGTCTCACTGGGGATTGCTTTTCTGAGAGTTTGCTTGTGCCTCATTTCATCTGAATTCACCCAAACAGAATAATTTCAAGGAAGCAGCAACTTAGACCCTGGAGCTTTCCATAGACTTTGAACTAAATCATAAATCAACTTCTTAAGTTTAGATTTATTTTTAATTTTTAAAAAATTAAAAATGTATGTGTGTGTATTTGGGGGAGGCGGTCCATGAGTGGGTGCAGGCTAGGAGAGGGTGTCAGATTATCTGGAGCTGGAGTCATAGGTCATGAGCAGCTTCACATAGATGCTGACAGCTGAACTCCAGGCCTCTGTTAGACGGTACACTTACTTAACTGCCAAGCTATCTCTTCAGCCTCCCACAAATCAACGTTTGTTCACTTGAAGTGAAGCTTCTGTGTAGATCTTCTGATAGTGTCTAAAGGACGAAGCTGAAATTTCAAGATAGGCAGTTTATTTTCTAATAGTAAAAGCAGAGGAAGTAGAAGTTTAGGGAGATGAAGAAGCTCTCTCCAAAGAAAAGGTCTGTCTGTTGGGGAGGCGTCTAAGCCCGTAGTGCAAGATTTTCCATCTTATAGTGCTTCTGTTTTCTCTGTGAATGCTCTTGTTACAACTGTGTTCCAGGTGTAGATGCTTAGAGGCTGATTTGTGAAGACAAAGAGAGTGAACTTTAAAAACTGTCTGGGGAGAGAGCCCATGTGCCGTACAAGCACAAGGAGCTGTGTTTGATCCCTGAAATATATTTTTTAAAAAAAAGTCAGCTGTGGTGGTCACATGGAATCCAGGGCTATAGCAATGAGGACAAGCAGACCCCCGAGGCTTACCGTTTGGGCCTGTATTAGGGAATCCCAGTGCTAACAAGGAAGCTCAATAATTCCTCTAATTCCAGCCTCTGCACGCATGCATGCCTGCACCTGCATGTACACACACACACACACACACACACACTCAGACACACTCTTATTTTTAATGAGTTATGACAAACTTCATGTCAGGCGATTATGATCATCTTAATATTTCTCTTAGTTGAATCAGAATTACTCAGTGTGATTGACAGTCACTATTCTTGCCCAGCGTCTTACTGATGCTATGATGCCTCTTCTGGATCACCTCCACCCCAGTTACCATACCTAAGCATCTAAGAAGTTAATGACTAGCATGGGAGCAAACTTCTATCTCCCTTTTGTGACAGGGGTAGCATCTCTTCTGAATATTTGATTCCAGTTTACTTCTTTAATAAGCATGTTTTCTTCATACCCTGCTTTGGAGTCTTGTAGAATGATATTATATACCAAATAAATGAATATATAATATATGGTCTATCCAATTATTTCAAAGAAATACATAAATATAAAAAAACATGAGGCTTCATTAGAGCCATTATCTTGTCAAAAATTGAAGAACAGGGTTCCTGTTAGACAGCTTTGCCATTTCACGACTGTTGCTTTAACAATGCCTGACAATCGGGCAGCCAATCATTTTACTTCTTGTCAATCTTCCCTCATTTAAGGATAATAAAGACCTGAAAACTTAGAGATAATCATTGTACAGATTAGACTCCTGCTTTTATGTATGACTGAAGTATCGTGTAATTTTTAAAAAATAGTGTCTTTTCATTTTGAACTCCATCAATCCATTATCAAAGACAAGAGTCTTACCACATTTTCCAAGGAATCTTCAATGATTAGAAGGATCTTGCTAACAAGCTTTTTTTTTTTTTTTTTTTTTTTTTTTGCGACTCTTAAAAGTTAACAGGTATCAAAAACTCACTTGGAGGTCTTACTAAAAGACAGGTTGTTGAGGTTGAAGAGTTGAATCAATGATTAAGAGTGTACAGTGCTCTTCCAGAGGACCAAGGTTCAGATCCCAGCACCCACAATGAACAGTTCACAACTGCCTATAACTCCAGCTCTAGGGGATCCCACACCTTTGTCTGGCCTCTACAAGCCCTTACACTCATCTTAATTTAAACGTGTGTATGTGTATCTGTATGCACACCGAAAATCACTACCACTACCACCAAATAAGTAGTTGTGCACACAGCTTGATAGAGCTGAGAAACTGGCCCTCTTACTAAATTCCTCTACCTCTTTGTTAACATCAACAACCAATTTCTCCTTATACTATGCTTGGAATGTTGACTTCTTGGGTTCATTTTCCTGCCATCTCCTGTATATGGACATTTCCATGGTTTAAATCATCGGTGCCTTTAGGCTATTTTGTTTACTTTTAAGTTTCCAAATATCATCTATCTGTGACCTCTTCCTTGAACTTCAGAAATGATTTCCTGAAATTTTATAACTGTGTATTCTGTAGTTACCTCAAATCATCTAACATGTCCAATACTTACAATATATTATATGATCTCACGATCTCACTGTGTATCTTAGTTAATGATGACTTGGTCTTTCAAATTTTATTCATCAGATCCTTGTGATTTTATAGTTTATGTTTTTAAAGATCTACTTTGTTCCATGATGCAGTTGGATTTTTAATTAATTAATTTATCTATTTTACAGTGTGTGTGTGTGTGTGTGTGTGTGTGTGTGTGTGTGTGTATGTGTGTGTGTACATATGGAGACCACAGGATGACTTTGAGAGTTAGTTCTTTCCTCCTAGCATGTGGGTCATGAGACTGAGCTTAGGTTGTCAGGCTTGAGGGCAAGCACCTTTACCTGTTGAACCATCTTGCCAGCTCTCTACAGCCCATTTCCTGCCTGCAGCCTCTTCCCCATCTAACAGTCATATGTCTAACCATCACCCTAACAGCACTTTCTGAGTTGACAAAAGTCTCAGCTTCCTTGATCACGCTGTCTGACATTTCTGTCACAGTGAACTAATACTCTCACTGAATTTTCCATGTTCTTTAACTCCACCAGCTTAGCTAGTTGCATCCACAGAGAAAGTCTTTTCCTGACCTTTTTGCGCTAGAAAATCTTACTTGCCTTTTTTATACCCAGCTCCATTACCATTACCGTGTGATGGCTGCCTTAACTTTACCAGGTTGAGTGAACTTTTCTCCCTTCTGTGAGTTCCTGGAAAAACCGTGAGTATCTTGCTTGAAGAGCATTACACATCACAGTCCTTGTTGCCTATCTATGTGCCTCTTCGATACTTTTAAGGAAGTGTCATTAGCTTTCCTGGCCTTGGCGACTAGTATAGTATCTGGAAAAAAGCAGATGTCAGAGTATGTTTGCTGAATGAAGGGTCCCAATTTCATGCTCCAAGAAATGCAACTCAAAGAGATGACAGTACTACACTATGGAATTTCTTTGTGCAAGTGAGAGACAATTCAATACATAATTCTCACAGTTTTCAGCAGCACAACACATGCGGTGTTTGGGCATTACCTAGAAAATGTATTCAATTTTCCTCTTGTCTGGATCACTTCCAACATGTATTTGTGTCAACTACTCTTCTCCACTGTAATCCCACTCTTAGAATAAGATGTTCATTTCATACTTTTATTGCCTGCTTGTCATAAGTTGTAAGCTCTGTAAAAGAGGCTCCCTGCATTTATCATAAAACTGAAAACTATAATTAGGAAATACACAAATGTACTGGGACCTGCTCCAAGATGAAGGCTGTCTCTAGGAAGAAAACTGAGACCTGATACTCTCTTTAGCCTTAAATGGGGGACAGATACTTAATATTAATGGTAGGTTGAACGGGCTCTTCAAAAACACATGGATAGAGTGAACTGCTAAAATAAGACCTTTCTAGGCTTGGAAATGGGGCTTCTTCATTCATAGATAAATATTCAAATGAACTGGGATTCTTGGTACATGATTTTGGTACATGGCCTTGATGCAAGGTAAAGATGTTCCTCATACTTTCCAAAGGCTTAACTCTTCTAGGCAAGATGCTTATTATAAAACACATAAAAAAAACTGCTCACATGAAAGAAGGAATACCTCTACTATCTATAGTCTCAGAAGTCAAACTTTAGAACAAGTGGGTGGAATTTATAGAGACAAATTTAGGCTAAATGAACATTTTCCTGAATATGAAATCAAACTTCTCAGTGAATGAAGGTGTTCCCATAATTGAAAGGCAGCCTGCCTGGGAGGTGAGGCCTGGGTAACATAAGGTGTCTTTCTTATACCAGAGGAGAGTCATGCAAGGGGAAATTGTAACAAAGTTCAATCTTTGAAGCATTGATTTTCTTACTCCACCATCTTCTTTCCAGAGAAAACACTGCCTCAGGAAGAATTAGGATGTCTGCTCACCAATCCTTGGACAACAACTGTCTTAGTACATGCTGGATGTAGTAACAAAACAACTTATTGCTCACCATTCTGGAATTGAGGAACTGTAGGAGACAACTGGACCTGCCACTGGACAGAACAAAGCCTGAGACCTGCGTGGACATATCCAGAGATGGACCTGCCCAGGCATGCCCAGAGACAGAACTACCCAGACTGGCCAAGGGAGCTGCAGCTGCAGTCTGGCAGTCAATGGGATGCTGGGCTCGGTGGAGGGTATAATAGGCTTCCCCTGCTGTAATAAACTGAGTCTGCCTTTTGCCACTCACCTGACTCCAAGAGCCTATGTATCTTGGTTCCCCACCAACTCTACCCCCTCGCCTGAAGGGTCCCGTGGATGGGTACAAACAACAAGGAAGTTTAAGGTGAAGGCATTAAAATCAGTGTTTAGCTATGCCCTGTTTATATTAGGCAGCGTTTGTTTGTTTTTACTGTTGTTCTCATTTGGTTGGAGTGGAAAGCAAGATCTCTTGGGGGCTCTTTCATGAAGATATTATTATGTAGCTATTCCCTCTAAATTGAAACTGTGCAGTATTGGTTGTCCTGGAACTCACTATGTAAACCAGGCTGGCCTTGAATGCAAGGGATCCTCCTGCTTCTGCCTCCTGAGTGCTGGGACTAAATGTATGCACTACCATGTCCAACCAAGACCCTACCCCCTTGAAACAGCTACACTACAGAATATGTTTCAGCATATTGACTTTGTTGGAACACGAGAATTTAGAACATTGAGCTGGGAAGATGTGTGAGAGCTTGAATCCACAGTACCCACATAATGACTGAGCGTGGTCACACATGGGCCTGTGACCCCAGCACTGTGGGGGTATGGGAATGGTTAAGAGGATCTCTGAGAATTGCAGGTTGCTAGTCTGGCTCCAAGCTCAGTGAGAGACCCTGTCTCAAGAGAAGAGGGCAAAGTGTAACATCCCCGTCTGGCCTCTATGTGTGTGCATGGGTGTGTGCACCTGTGTGTGTGTACAGATACACCACACACATGCACAGAAACTCATACAGCACAAGAAAAGAACTTAGAACATAACAGAAACCATCTTGAGTTGCGAGCCTCCACACTAACTCTTCCTCTTTTCCATTATCTGGGGTTTTAAGTGGGTGTTGAAAGGGAACAGGCTCCTCTGGGAATTCTTAAGGCAGTGATCTGAGTTAGACAGATTCAAATAGCATCAGAAACGTTCAGTTCTGTCCTGATTTTCACGGCTTATTGCACGCCCATTCACATGTTTCTTTGTATGAGCAATATAATAACCAGCTTTCAGAAGGACAGACAGCATAATGAATGGATTGTAAGACCATTGTAAAACAGTAGAGTGTGTCTAGAAGTGGGTGCTATCTGCTCTTAATTCACCACATTTTCCAGCTTGCATTTTTTTACATCAGTTGCACATTTTCTATTAAAAAGAAGCATTTAATGGGTATGCAATTAATTTTAATTTTTCTTCTTTTTCCTCCCAAGGTGATAAAAAAAAAGTGTCTATGTGTTGAGGGGGGGTTGCATTTTATAGTCCTGACAGAACAACGCTATCAGAGCCATAGAGTTTCTTACAGGGTAATTAATGCATGTTAAGTATCTTGTAAATATTATGTGGTAATAGCTCTAAATAAATATACACTGCAGTCAGAGGGATCCGCTCCACCCCTGCCACGGGGAAAGAGATGTTCCTAATTAATGCCTTTAGAAGAGGGTCCTGTGTCACCTTGGATTGTCTTGGGAAATTACAGCTTTAGTTTGCAGAAGGCAGTAGGAACGATTAATTAAGAAACCTTGACGTGCCTGGTACATGTCCCACCTGGGCTAAGTGGGTTGGATAGGCCCACCTGCTTTGTTCTCTTCCTCGGCAGTCTCTGTTAGAGATCAGGCTACACAGTTAGCATTGTATGTCTCAGAGTCATTCCAGCTCTGGGAAGACATGGCTTTCAAGAGGACCCCCAGTGCCTGGTGTGTGTCTGTACATCTCCTGATCACCTCTACACAGCACCTGGGGCTCTTTCTAGTAAGTCAGAGGAATGGATGTGGGTGGTGGTATTTACGGGTTTGAGCTTAGGTCTTGTTTCCTATATGACCTTATGCCTAGTCTAGAGGTGGTCCCTATCAGGTGTGCGGTCCTCACGGTCTTCTCTTAGCACCTGGATACACATGTCATTACTAGGGTCTTGACTGTCACTGTCACTGTCTTGGAGATCCTCAGAGGTGGTGGAGCGTGACAAAGGGCTCCTGATTTCCCATATTCAATGTTGCTTTTATTTTTTTCCAAAATCCTCTGAGCTTAGGTTGATGTGTTAGGGACCGAGATTTCAGCACCAAAACAGTTGAGGCGTTTAGCACAAATTTAGTCTTGTTGATTTCTAATCACTGTGTATAGTATCTCACAATTCTTTCCATTTCTATTACATATATGTGTATATATATATATATGGAGAGAGAGAGAGAGAGAGAGAGAGAGGGAGATATACATATATATGTATGTACATGTATATGTGTGTGTGTGTGTGTGTGTGTGTGTGTGTATTTTTTTCATTCACTATTTAATTATGTATTTAGTGGGGGCATGCTACAGTGTACATATGGAGGGTTAGAGGACAACTTGAGTCTGTTCTCTCTCCTTCCAGCATGTGAGTCCCAGGGATCAAACTCATGTCATCAGGCCTGGCAGCAAGCACCTTTATCCACTGAGCCACCTTGCTGGAAATTCTCCTCACTTATAAATATATTCACCTCTTAGCTTGTCCTTTGATGACTCCCATGCACAGCAAGGATATCAGCCCCTTGGAGATTCAGTTATTTTTATACAGAAATCTGTCAAATGGTTTTGCAAAGTTTTGCAATTTCACTTTTAATACAACATCTTCCTCCAGCCTCTCCTTTGGCACTTGGAATTTCTTTAAAAAATTATTAGCCTTCATACCATTGTTATGGTCTGAGTCTGAAATACCATATACAGGTTCATGTCCTGAAGGCTCACTCCTGAGTTGGAGGTGCTATTTTGAAAGCTATAGAGCCTCTCAACCTTCTTAATGCTTCAACCCTTTGACACAGTTCATCATGTTGTGGTGACCCCCAACCATAAAATTATTTTTGATGCTACTTTATAACTGCAATTTTGCTACTGTTATGAATTGTAGTGTGAATATCTGATATGTAGACAGTCTTAGGCAATCCTTGTGAAAGGGTCATTCGACCCCCAAAGGAGTAACAGCCTACAGGTTGAGAATCAGGATAGAGTCTTTAGAAAGTGGAGCTGGATGGTGGAAGAAGGTCACACGTTGGCTTCTACCTGCTTTCTCTGTTTCTTGTCTCCCAGGATGTGAGTAGGTATCAATCTCATGCACCCGCCACCTTGCCTTCCAGTTACGGTAGACTGAAATCTCTCTGAAACCATGAGCCAAGCCACATAAAAATAAATCTCCTTCTTTTCTTGCTCCTGTCAGTTATTTGTTCACAGAATGTGAAACCTAAAGAAAATACATGCCTCAGAGACATAGTTTCAAATGCAACCTGGTGGAGCTGTGGTTCATAGCAGTAAATTGTAGATGGTGTTTAGCAGTAGAGAAGCCCTGAAGGATCAAGATTCTTGAGAAGAATGCTACTTAGAGTAAGAAATGAATCTTGAAGGTATAGTGTGATCAAGGGGACCCACTTTGAATTATTTCTTGGACAAGTCCAACTACTGCCACAATATGAACATAGCATTCACTTTGCTAATGATGGCTTGCAAGAGAATTTCATGGTAGTCAATTTCCTGAGACTAAATGCCAGGAAACAATAAAAATGAGGATGTTGAGTTCATGGTGTAAGCCAGAGAGGGATAACTCAAAGGTATGGACAGAAGAGATCATCCTCATATTATACCAAAGATTATCAAAAGTAAGTCATGGTGCTGCCATCATTGAAGAATGCGCCATATGCTCTTAGAACAGTAGTGAATGATATTAGAGAAAGTCACATTCCTGGTTCTGATAGGGACTTGGGAGGAGGTGAGGGTACATGTTATTATTCTTGAAGGGTATTTATTATGCGATTTGTTCAAAGAAAATAAACAGGAAACCTAAATCCAAGTCTGTTGCCACAGGGGAGGATGACTGAACTCAGCCTGGCTACAACAGGGATCAGTGAGGTTTTATCACCAGGGAGCAAGATGGGAGACTGAACGAAACTCTTCTCAAAATAATTTGGGAGGTAAGGGAGATGAACTTGGCGTCTACCTTGGAGGAAAACATGCCTGGTTGGACACCAGGGTTGGGAGACTCCCAAGAAACGTGCTAGGAGGTTAAGGTGTAGTGGATGTTCCTCCGAATTGAGACATTCATTTCCCAAGAGAAGAGAGGGGCTGATGAGAACCAGAAAGCCAATGAGACTTAGAAGCTTCTGAAGCTCATGAAACTTACCGTACTCGGACGATCGGAAAGCAACACGGGTTTCACACAGCCTTCTTTTCCTTAAGGCCAGTTGAATTGTCTTTGACAAGAGGCTATTTGCTGAATGGTAAGAGCCCACCGTCGCTTAAAGATATTTAAGAATCTTGCCTCTAGGAAAAACTGCTGCCTACCTGAAGCATTAGGATGCCGGTGGGACATTCCTTCAGCGATGCCCATGTTAGTGCATTTGGGCACTGTAACTAAATAGCCTCAGTTGAGTAATACGTAAACCACAGAATTTATCGTTCACCTGGAAGATGGACTAGTGCTTAGGAGACGCTTGGCTCTTCCTTCTGAAGATGGGAATTCCTCCCTAGAACAACGGGCTCATGTAACAGAAAGAAAAAGAACACATCGTTCACAGTCTGACCAAAGAAATGGAATGACTAGAGAGGATTTTTATGTTTTGATCTTTGTGTTAAGAAGGACTGACTTATCTGACTGATGATGTCTAAAGCTCCCAGGACATGCCATTAGGATGAGCTAATACACCTCTAAAGCTCCTGTCACGTGGGCCTTCTCCCTCTCTCTCTCTCTCTCTCTCTCTCTCTCTCTCTCTCCTGTTTAAGTCCCAGATCAGCTTTTAGGAAAAATCAATCAAATCAATCCCATCTGGATTATCCAACACAATGTCCTGGGTTTAAAGTTTAATGATTATGGCTTTAATTACATTTGAAAAATACCTTCACAGCAAACCCAAGATTTGCTAGTGATTGGACAGCTGAGCCAAGTTGGCCTGCAAAACAAAAGCACATAGTAGAGAGTTGGTCAAGAAAAAAAAATACAGGAACCCAGTGTGGTAGTATAGGCCTTTAAGCTCACTACTGGGGGACAGAGGCAGACTGATCTCTGAGTTGCAGGTCCACCAGGGCAGTGAGACCTTTTTTCTTCCTCGAAACAAAAGCAAAGCAAAACAAGAACAACAACAAAAGCCAAGTGAGCAAAACAAAAACAACAAACAACAATAACAACACATACACACATACACACACACACACACACACACACACACACACACATACACATTCATATACAAAAGAAAACAAAAACATGCAGAACTTTAAATAATAAGGCCCTCCCAAAAGTGATGGTATAACCTTTGGCTGTCATTAGTAAGAGCTACATCTTAGTCTCTTAGTTCTATAATTGATATTTTATGCTCCTGTAAGTTTAAGATCAATTTGTATAGACACGGTAAGGTATAATGTGTTTCCTATCTTTCTTCTTTTGTTTGTTTGTATTGCTTAGCAAAGAAAATGACTCACAAGATTTTACAGCATCATTTCTTTTTTTTTTTTTTGAAAACCCTTCTTCAGCCTTTATTTCCCTATAGATTATAAAAATTCAAGTTCCTCCTATTCTGTCAACTCAGATCTGTCACCCTGCTCGTTTCGTCTGTAAGAAGTTACATAAGTTTCTGACAGGCATTCATTATCTGTTTGTGTTAAAATGATGTTTCTAGTGACTTGGGAAATATGTTTCTGCAAGATCAGAGAAGAGGGTGTAGGTAGGGATGAACTGGTTGGGTAAGAATGAAACCTTGAGAAAGGAGGGGGGGTGGAGTTTGATGTTTGGGGACAAAGCCTGCAGGTCTCAGTCAAAGGGAAGGAGAGCAAACACTGCCTGCAGGCTGGAAGCAGGACCCTGACTCAGTAACTCAGGAAGAAAGGAGGGATCTGAGAAGTGTTTGAGTTTCTTGAATTTATCAGTACAGCTTTTGTGTGAAAACTCTGCTGTGAACTCAGAGATTGTGTGTGTGTGTGTGTGTGTGTGTGTGAGAGAGAGAGAGAGAGAGAGAGAGAGAGAGAGAGAGAGAGAGAGAGAGAGAGAGAGTTACAGAAAGAGTGTGGATGGATCGATAGATGGAAGAGGTATATTAATTGCATTTCTAGTGTTGGGACAAAATACCTGGCGAAAGGACCTTGAGGGATGAAGCCTTCATTTTGGTTCAGGGTTTAAGGGAGTAGAGTCCATCACAGTGGGGAAGGCATGAGTAAGAGTATGAGGCAGCTGGTCACATTGCAGTCACAGCCAGGAAGCCACAGAACGTGTATATTGATGCTCAGCCCATTTTCTCCTTTTTATAAAAATGAGAACTCCAGCCTGTGGAAGGGTGCTGCTCAAACTGAAGTGCTTCTCACTTCAGTTAGCCTACTCTAGGGACTCACAGACATGCTCTGAGGCTTATCTCTTAGGTGATTCTAGATCCTGTCACATTGACAGTCAATATTAGCCACCACGGAAGGTGATGTGAGGCAATCAATGACATCCTTTGGTGTTGCCTGGGCAGGGAGGAAAACTCAGATATGTTTAGCTTCTTTTGCATGTCTGGGTCCTTCCATGACTTCCAGAATGGGATGCAAAAGTTGGAAGTGAACAATTTGGGTTGAAGTTATGATATGATGAACAAGACAGAATAAGAGTGGTTAAGGCTAAAGGTTAGGGTTAAAATGAATGTAAGAGTTAAAATGATGATTAGGAACACTGAGAAAGATAAATGAGAGAGCTTGCAGCTTGGTAGCCAAGCTAGCTAGATAAGAGGAAGGACAGAGCTTGGGAGAATGGGACAATACACCCATGAAGCCTATCCCTGAAAAGCACGTGTAATGCATTCTGTACTTTGCCCTCGTAAGCTCTTCAGCATAATAATAATAATAACTGCAGCTTTACGTGTATTCTTACATCAAATGCATCTAATTGTAACATACTTTATTGTAGGCAAGGATGGCTTCTGAGAAAGCTTCCACCTACTCTAGCAGAGAGACAACCCCAGGTCACCTTAGGCATCAGCAAGGGGAGGAGAAATGCTAGACAGAAACTCACAAGTCCATGTACTAGAGGCAGACGCTCACCAGTGCCACTCATTTGGGTCCACTGTCCACTTCAGAAGATGTATTTTGCTTTTGTTAATATGCCTGCTAAAAGTAAATCTTGACTACTTGGTCACGTTAGCTGTGCCCTGATGACAATTCTTCTTCCTCAGGAGACAAGGACCAAGACCATTGCAGTTGGAATTAGGGAATTCAGAAAGGAATATCTCTTTCTCCACAGCAGCCTGGGATTTCTGACTTGGTACCAGTCAATGCAATGGGCAGGGACCTTCACATGGGAATGAATCTCAGCTCTGCTGAAGGGCAGAGACTTTGGGAGCCTCCAACACTAATTCTTACCTGTTTTCTCCATTCTTACCCTAAACAAAGAAAGTATTCATACCACACCCACAAATACACAAACCCACAATTGAGTTTCCAGGCAAACTGCAGCCCTGCTGAGTCTCTACAACTCAGGGCAAAGCATATGGGAGCTCTTTCAGGATCCAGACATGCTACAATCAAGCCACTCCATGAACAGGTCTCTAATAGTACAGCAATCAGTGCTAATCACCCATACCATTTATGTACGGGAGAGCCTAATAGGATTCATGTCTCTGTGGTGAATACATTTCCCTTTAAAGGACAACATACAAGCATACATTACCTGTTTAATTAAAAACAAAATTCTCCAGCCAACAATTTGCTCCCTCCCTTGGGCACCAGTTACATACATTATGATGCTTCTCTTAAGTCAACTGATTGCATATTCTCCAAATACTTTGTCATTATGTATGGCTGCTTATGGTTTAGGTAGATAAACATTTGATCCTGGTTTCTCTTTTGATGAGAGTTGGGTTGCTTTTGTGCAAATATGGGACAGAAAGCTCATGTATACTGACTGCTATGCACTGCAGCTCATGAACACAGATGCTTGGTGTGTGACCTTATTCCCATGGAGATGCGAACAAACCTCTACTTACCACGGACAGGGAACCAATGTCAGACCAAAATAAAGATACTAGCAAAGTCCAACTTGACAAACCAATGAGTTTATTTGGGTTACTTAGACAAATGTGGTGAGGGGTTACTTTATAGGACCAGAATGATTCAAAGACGGCTGGATCACCAAAAGCCCACCCCAGACTGGAAGACTGCTCAGGAAAGCTGCATCCCTGGAAGCCCACTGAATGGTTTTCAGACAATTTGACATGTTGAAGAAAAGTCTCCCCCAGACAGCTCAACTGTTCTAAGCTTCTTGAAGGCAACTAGTCTCTGTCTTCCAGGCAGCTTGGCTTGAGATTATTTCTTAATGGTCCCCACTGTTTTTGAAAGTTTGGGGCTGGAGGGGCCTAATGCATCTGGTGAGTTTCAGGGGCTTCCTGAATTTCCTGAGTTGTACTTCCCATTGCTAATGAGCTCCCTGCAGGATGGAAAGAAAGCATCAGCTCAGAGGAAATTGCTACATAGCAATGCTAAAGACATCCAAGACCAGAGAACTTACCCTGAGTTCTTACTTTCAGCTGAAAGGTTGATGCCAAGCCAACTCCCCAAAATATACACATAATTGTGGGAAAGCCACGGTAAACAGTGGTGAGGAGTCTTGTGACTTATGCACACCAGAGTTTGTGGCCTGCAGTTGCAGTTGACAGCTACTAACATGTTGATAGGTTATTTTAAATACTACACAAATTACCTTCCTTAACCCAAAGCCTCATGAGTGCTTCATAATTGTAACAAAGTACTCAACAAAGTCTGTCATTATTCCTCATGTGAATGTGGGTGCTCGCAGTTGGCACTTAGCACGAGGACACAGACATCTAATCTCAGTATGTGGAAGGCAGAAGCTTGAGCATTGCCATGAGTTTGAGACCATTCTGGTCTGTATGAGCTCCAGGCTATCCAGAGCTGTATATTGAGATGTGGTCTCAAAACAAAACAAAACAAAACACCACCAGCAGCTCGGGTGGTAAAGTACTTTCTTTGAGAGTGGGAGGTTCTGAGTTCAATCTTTCAGAACCTATGTTTGTGAAGAAACTGAGCATGGTAACATGCATGTATAACCCTAGATCTGGGGAGGAAGAGACAGCAGATCCCTGGGGCTCATTGACAAGTCATTGTATCCTACTTGGTGAGTGCAAAGCCGATGAAAGACATTGTTTTAGAAACAAGGGCTAAGGCAGCAGTTCTCAGCTCCTTTGTGGGTCAAGTGATCCTTTCACAGGGGTTGCCTAAGACCACCCACACATCAGATTCTTACATTACAATTCATAACAGTAGCAAAATTACAGTTATGAAGTAGTAACAAAAATAATTTTGTATCGGGGAGCTCCACAACATGAGGGCCTCAGCATTAGGAAGGTTGAGAACCACTAGGTTAATGCAGTCTTTTGGGGGGAAATTGCTTACAGAGGAAACGAATGCAAGAAATGTCCAAATATTGAATTAATAAGGTAGAAATGGTTCTTGAAAGTGCTTCAGAGGATGAAAGCCAATAAAGGAAAAGAGTGGATTGCAGGTAGGATGGGTGTCTGTAGCTTGAGGTCATGAAGGAAGTAGCAAGAGAAGCATCAGCCTGGTTGTGAGTGTCCTGAAGTCAAGCACAGTGAGTACCTTTGAGGGGGAGTCTCAGAACTTCAAAGGGGATGTTGAGATTTCATTTGTAGAGCAACGGGTGAAGAGATGGGTAAGACTGTAAACTATATGGCAAAGGCAGTGGACCATCCATCTCAGTTCTCCTGAGGGACAAAAGCAAGCCGTGTGTGTGTGTGTGTGTGTGTGTGTGTGTGTGTGTGTGTGTGTGTATGCATGCCTGGAGAAGTCAGTCGACAATGTTAGGTGTGGTGCCATCCGTTTTGTTTTATGACATGGGGGCCTCTCATTGGCTTGGAATCCACCACCTGGCCTGTGATGACTGGCCAGTGACTCCAAGGGATCCTCCTGTCTTCACCTTCTCATCACTGGGAACACAAGGCTGTGAAACTACATCCAGGGGTTTTAACATTGATTCTGAAGGTCACACGCAGGTCCCTATCCATGCATAGCAAGCAGTACCAAGTTACCCTCCAGCCCTGATTGCTGTATTCTAATAGGACTTTCCTATTGTTTGAGCTCTGTAGCCCGTGAGTTGCTCCAGCTGTTGAAACGGCCCAGAAACCTTAACCGTTATGTCTGTACATCAACCACTCCCCTCACGCTTTCCCTTCTCACCTGCTTTGGTATGTGCTTGCCCGAGGGTCTTTCATTCGGAGGATCGGAGGGATTTTTTGTTTCCTTTCTCACCTTCAGCTTCTTTACTGGGGTCCATTCCAGAGCAAGACCCGAGTCAGTGCAGATCCTCGGGATCAGAGCACATCTCACAGACAGAGAGAACGAAAGGAAAGTGAGGACAGAAATGAAGGGTGCTCCTCATGTCAAGCCTGCGTTCCCGAGAGGAGGAGATGGAGTCAACGACTGCAGGTAATTGAAGCAATATTTCAAGTGATGTACACATGCTCCTCCTTGATAGATCTTGCCAACTAGCCATCACTGCATTTTATAATGCCATCATGATTCTAATTAGACGGTACATGCTTGTTTACAGCTATGCGCTGCATATCCAGGTGACATTTATAATAAATTAGCTTCTACCCATTGCCTCAGACTATTATTTGCTTCAAATGGAACCATATATATTATATATTATATTTGAGAAAACTTGTTTAGATTATTCTTTATGCTGATGTGACCACATTAGCCATGCTGAAAGGTTAAAAGTTCTGGGAGCTGGCTTAGAGGAACCCTGTGGGGAGCTGGGAATGTCTAGACCAACACAGGAAGACCCTAATACCAATGTCTTCTCAGGTTGCTGTGTTGGCTGGATGACTGACTGCTTGGATGACAACTTGCCCACCACCATCCGCCAATGCTTGACTGAGTATTTGGAAAGCACTGAACGCATGGATAGACCTCATTGACTATGGCACAGATTGTGAGCAGTAGAAGCACACTTAATAAACTACATGAAAATGAGAATAACACATATCCAAGTTCTGAGGATGGTAGCTGCAACAAGAGTCTTCCAGAACCTTCCTGACTTTGCTTCTTTCTGCACCATCAGTGAAATATGGAGCAGAAGAAGAAGGCCATGGGATAATTGTACGTATGTGTTCATGTGCATGCATATGTGTGTGGAACCTCAGGTGTTATCCCTCAGATGCAACTCATCTCCTTTGAGACTGGTTCTCTCATCGGTCCTGCACTTACTAGTTAGGATAGGTGAACAAGCTAGGGAGCCTTAAAGATCTACCTGTCTTTTCCACCTCATTGATTTTTTTTTTTTTACATGGGTTCTGGAGATCTAACTCAGAACTTTGTGCTTCCACAGAAAGCACTTTGCCCGCTGAGCCATCCTCCTATCTAGGACACAGGATTATTGAAAGTCTCCATCTTGGCCACATCTCAGCATAGCCAGGAATCTATAGGAATCATGAACAGGGTGGAAATCTAATGTTGTGTCTCTCGTTTCTGCAACTGTGGCTTCACTGTGTGGAGAGTTAGGCTGTCCATCACAGCCAAAGGTCACTTCTAATATTTGTTATAGTTGTGAATCCTGCTTGAACTTACTGAGTATACTTTGTGGGCTTGACAGTGTCCCAGACACTTTGTGCATTGTTTATAGTGAAATCCCATTCCACAGTCCTCAGATACTAAGACTGAGAGATGTTAAGTCATTTGCTCAAGTCATATGGCTAGCAAAGAGTGGTGCCTTCATTAGAAACCATACTGGAATGGCTCCAAATGCCATTGTCAACCAAGTAGCTAGCATGTCACTCTTCTCTTCTTGAACAGTGTTAGCTTCTTCCAATAGAGTAGGAATGCAAAGTCCAGTTCTTCAGAGAACTTTTCCTATCTTTTTATGACTGTGTCCCTTTTTTAAATGTTACCAATACCCATCCATGACTTCGCCCTTAACAATTTCATGTTTCTCATACTTGGGCCTCTGTTCTAATTTCATTCATTTTTAATTTTTTAAAAATTGTATGTGTATGAGTGCTTTTCTACATGTGTGTATGTGTACCATATGTATACCTGATGCCCATGGAGACCAGAAGAAGGCACTGGATCCCTTAAAATTAGAGTTGCAGATAGTTATGTGCTGCCATGTTGGTGCTGAGAAGAAAACAGAGATCTTCTTCAAGAGAAGCGAGTAATCTTAGTCACTGAACCATCTTTCTAGCTCTCATTTCTCTTGTAATAAAATGCCCTGAGAAAAAGCATCCTATTTGGCTTACAATTCAAGATTAGAGTTCATTGTAGCAGGAAGGTCATGGAGGCAGGACCACAAAGTAGCAAGTCATACTACTTCCATAATCAGGAAGAACAAAATATATTCATGCAGGCGGGCCTGCTTGCTAGCTTGCCTTCTCTCTTACATAGCTTTGGGCTCCCTAGCTAGGGAATGATGCCTCTCATAGTGGTCTGGGTCCTCCTACATCAAATTAACAACTAAGACAGTCCTCCACGGATATACACAGAGGCCAACCTGATCTAGACAAACCTTCAACTAAGATTCTATTCACAGATGATTCCATGTTGTGTCAAGTGGATAGTTAAAGATGAACCATGACATACTCCAAATACTACTCTATGCCTGCCAATAAGAAGAGAGACATAACAAATGATGATATTATTAGACTGGGAGGTACCATGCTCACATTCAACACGGAGGTGTGAGGATGTCTTATGACAAAGCAGATGCACTGAAATAGTGTGGTAGAACAAGCATAAAGGAAGGAAGCAGAGTATAATAGAAATGAGCACACAGAGCTCATTGTTGAGAAATACAGTTGTTAGGTTCTGCTCCTGGAAGAAAGAAAAAGAATTAAGAGTCGAAACCATTTTTAGGAAAGGATGCTAAATGCCAAATAACCACTGGTGTGGAATAAGATCATTTACAGAGAGGTCAAGGGATCTGTCAGAAGCAAATGAGGGAATTTAATCTACTGCTGATGGATATTTAGATGCATTCACAGGACTAAGAAAGGGTCTTCCTACTTATAAATTTCACAACTTTAGTGGCTATTATCTTTAAAGACTTATTTTCTTTTTTAATTATCTATGCATATGCACATGTGTATGTACACATGAATGCAGGTGCCTGCAGAGGCCAGAAGAGGGAGCTGGATCCCCTGAAGTCAAGGCCAGAACAATGAGCTGGTGCTGGAAATTGGACTGCCAAGGATCTCTTGTCCCAAGAAGGCATTTTGACAGTTTATGAGCACTTAAACCCATGTAAGTAAGAATCTTGAGTTACTTTCTGTTTTTGTTTGCTTGTTTTTAACAGTGGGGTCATATTCCATAAGCCTTCACAGAGCTTGAACCTACTCTAAGGTTTAGGTAGATAACTCGGCAGATAAATTGCTTGCTGTGCAGGCATGAGAACCTGAGTTTAATCCTCAGATCTCCCCACAAAGAGTCAGGCATGGCAGTGTGTGTTTGTAATCCCAGCACTGGGGAAGTAGAGATCCCTGTAGTTCATTGGCAAGTCAGCCTAGAGGAGATAGAAAGCCCCAGGTCTCAGTGAGAGAACGTGTCTCAAGAAGACAAGGTTGGAAGATCCTGAGTAATGAAAGCTGAGGTTATTCTCTAGTATCCACACGTACGAATGCATGTACACACATACACACAGAGATGCATGTGCACCCATCCACATATGTGCACCTACACACACAAAGAAACAACAAATATGGCTTCCTTTTGATCTCACGAGAAAGACAAGATGTGGTATCTCTATTACACTTGCTTTGCAGTTTCCAACCCAACATTTTTTCTCAGTTCAGGGAGTCAGCTCTCACCAAATTGACTCAGTGTTATGCCACGAATTCTCCCACACATGCATGCATAAAACACACACACACACACACACACATACACACACTTACTATACATAGCAGGTCTTTAATAAATGCCTCACTGACTTATCTGAATGAAAGCAAGACCAATTCCACATCCTGAGACTCCCTCAGAGGAAAATTAGGATGTTGCACACAGGAGCAGCAGGGCATCAAAGGGCTATTTGACATTTTCAAAGCTGATTTCAGATGCTCAGAGGAATCTGCTAGTACATTACTTTTCTGCCTCAGTAGTCTGGGATATATTCACAGCATGTAGCATTCTGCAGAGCTCCACCAGCAAGGGGAGGGTAGCTACCGGAGGGAGGGAGGGAGGTAGAAACTTCAGGGGAAGTTTTGGCAGAAGAGAAGTGTGGCGACACAAAATCCCTTGTTTCAAATCAGATCCCCGGATGCAGGCAAGGAGCAGTGATAAGAAGGCATTGATCCAAATAGACCAGAGACTAAGCTCTCAGATCAGAGAGCAGAACAAACCATCACTCTGACCTCACAAAAGAAAAATAATGTGAAAAAAAATGCATTGCCTTTTCTTTTTTCCTTTCCTTTTTTCTTCCATCTTCCTCCCTTCCTTCCTCTCCTTCTCCTTCCTTCCTTCCTTCTTCTCTTCCTTCTTTTCTTCCTCCTTTCTTCCTTCCTTCCCTACCTTCCTTCTTTTCTCTTCTTTCCCACCCACTCTCAGAGTCTCATGTAGTCCAGGCTAGCCCCAAATTCACTACATGGCCAAAGATGACCTTGAAACCCAGGACTCTGGATCCTCCTGGCTCCACCTCCCAAGTGCTGGGATTCTGGCCATGTATGTCACCATGCCTGATTAACACCATGCTGTGGATGGAACTGAGGACTTTATGTATTCTAGGCAAGCACTCTACTACCTTACCTATAGCCTAGCCCTCCTTGATTTTTCTATATTAATAAAAAGATAAGGTTTCCGTAAAAAGATAAGTAAAAAGATCTAAGAGAGATGAATGTCTGCTCACATTTCTGTTGTTGTGATTAAAATGCCCTGAAACATAACAACTAATGGGCTTATTTAAAGTAAGAGTTTATTTTAGCTCACAATTCAAGGAATTCAAGGCAGGAACTTGAGCAAAGAGAAAATAAATGCATACTTGTTCTCTGGCTTGCTTGTGATTAGCTCAACTATTCATTCCTAGACAATTCAGGATTCATGTCTAGGGAATGAGACCACCCACAGTGGGCTGGATCGTCTCATATCAGTTAACTTAAGATAATCCCTCACAGACATGCTCACAGTTCAATCCAATGTTGACAGTCCCTCACTGAGACCTTCTTTCCAGGGGATTCTAAGTTGTGCTGATCACTCAATTGAAGATAACAAACACAGATATAGACATAAGGAAGTATGTACCTGCTAACAGACTTTCCATGGGAATCCCACTGGCCTGTCAAAGTTTCCTACATAGTTCTGGTTTTATGAGGAAAAAAGATCCTTGGCTGAAACTCCACTAAGACCTTTGTGGCCCATTTCCTCTCAGGAACAAAAGTTTTACTCTGCATCAGGGTAGAACAAGAAAAGCTCTAGGCCACAGGCAGTAGCTGCAACTCAATATAGCTGGAGGCAGAGTACAGAAAAAGTGCAAAGAACATGAATACTGAGAGGAAGAAATAAATGCTAGGTCACACCTCTGTGACTTGAGAGTCATCAGCACAGGTTTAATCAGAACTGCAAAAAGTGTCTAGCTACAACTCCTCATGTTAGCAAACTATTGTGTGAGACTTTTACTATGGAGACATTATGCACACACACACAAACACACACAAACACACACACAAACACACACACACACACACACACACACACACACACACACAATGTGTTTTTAGTAGAACCAGGAACAGTTCTTAAGGAAAGAATACAAAACACTCCTACATCCAAGATGGAGGAAATGGGCTCAAGGCAGGTGGAGGTAGAAGGGGTAGAGGCCCACATCAGCTCCATGCACAAAGGATTGGGGGTTTTAAAGAGTATTATATATTTTTGACCATTCTACATATGTATATCATGCATTTTGATTATTCTGTCTCTCATCCACCTCCTACTCTCTTTGGAACCCTTCTTATTTCCAAGAAGCCTCTGTCCTACTTTCATGTCTTTTTAATTTTATGACCCATAGATTTTAATTAGGATTACTTACAGGAGCATGGGGGTGGGGTTATTTACTATAGCACAGGTAACACATCAATGGCTACACCACTGAAGAAAGGACTCTGTCTTTCTCAGCAACCATGAACTGCCAGGAGTGGGTTGTGCTTGGTTAGCTTCTTATGCTTATATCTGAAATAATGAAGCGAACGGGGCTCAAAGCAGAGCAGAGCTTCCCATGTCTAACTACTTCTTGTGGTCTGGCACAGATTTCTGTCTGTCTCTTTGTCTTCTTGCAAACACTGATTAGTCTGAACTGCTGAGTTCGCAGGATTAAGAAATGTCCACGGAGAATTATTTCATCCTCCAAAAGTATTCCTCCAAGAAGAGTCCCACATTGCTCCAAATCACCCCTCCCTCTGTGCCCTCTGTGGAATCATCACCCATTACCCCTAAAAATAGTACAGGCTTCCACAATCAATGCTACTGTTTTCATTGCCTGTTTATTGCTCTAATAAAATACCCCGACAAAGAGCAATTTAGGGGAGAAGGAGCCTATTTAAGCTCACAACTCCAGGTTTCAGTCTATCATTGGGGAGAAGTAAAGATAAGAATAGCACCGTCACATCACGTCTATGGCCACGAGTGGAGAAAAATGAGTGCATGCCTGCCTACTGCTCAATTAGTGCTTCACCACTGCTTAGGGAACATGGAGCACTTTTCTTCCTATGCAGACTTGACTTGTCCTCATTTTTATTAATTAATTAATTTTGGTGTGTGTTGGTATGTGGTATACCTCACACATGTGTATAAACACACAGCTCCAGGCTCACACATAAGGAGGCTAGAGGAGATCACTGAATGTCCTGAGCTATCGTTGTGCTAGAGTCCCTTGAGATAGGGTCTTTCATTGAATCTGGAGCTAACCTGTCATCCAGCAAACTGCAGTGAGCCTCCTGTCTCTTCTCCATGGAGCACTGCAGTTACATGCTTGTGTGTGACCACTTCTTGCTTTTTATAGGCTGCTGGAGATTTGAACTTGGTTCCCTTGCTGACGCAGCAAGTGTTCTTATCCACTGATCATCTCCACAACCCTTGACCTATCACATACTCTTACTAGCTACCTCACCCTCTAGAGCCACCCCCTTTCTAGTGGGATCCTGTAGAATCATCCAGAAGTGGGCAGCAGCTTAGTGTATTCATGTCTATATTAAGCAAAACACCGGATTGGGTAGAACAGTAGTTGGGAGGCAGAGTCAGGAAGATTTCTAGGATTCTTGTTTTCTTGATTTTAAAAATCCTGACTTTGCCTGCTCTTCATCCTTGGGAAACCCACTGGTGTTTCTTGATTGAGTTGTGCCCTGGTTATCTTTAGCTGAGGCTTGCAATCTATGTAGAATCCCATGAGAAGAGTGTCTCAATTGAGGAATTGTCTAGATCAGTTTGGCCTGTGAATACGTCTATGGGGAACTGTCTTGATTGTTAATTGATGTAGGAGGATCAGGGTGGGTGATACCATTCCCTAGGCAAGTGGTTTCCAGCTATACAAGAAAGCTAGCTAGGCATGAGCCTGTGAGTGAGCCAGCAAGTAGCATCACACATGGTTCCTGATGTGGTCCTTGGTGAAGGGAGTTTCCTAATCAGAGGTGCTGCTGTTTGAAATATCAAGCAGGTCTTCTGTCAGGCTCCAACCTTGAGCTCTTAACCTGACTTCCCTTTATGATGGGCTGTGACCTGGAATTAGAAGTCCAAACATGTTCTCCTCCAATTTTGTCACAGCAACAGAAACGAAACTAGAACGGGTTGCAAGGGTGGTTTTGAAGATGATCGTGTGAGCAGATCAACAGGGTAGAGACGTGCTCAGATGAACACAGAAGTGCACATAGACAAACAGATCCACCAATGCCGGATGTGCCTGACATCACAAGGACTTGTCTGCACAGAGTTCTTCCCACCTGATGAGGAGGAAAATGAGCCCAGGAGAGCAGACCCTGTCCTCCGATTTTTTTTTTCTTTTCCGCAAACTCCAACACTCGCATCCTATTCTCCACAGAACAAGTGTCTATAATAAATGTTTGTGGAATGAATGTTAAATACACACACA
This sequence comes from Cricetomys ansorgei, assembly GCA_026225945.1. NCBI lineage: Eukaryota > Metazoa > Chordata > Mammalia > Rodentia > Nesomyidae > Cricetomys > Cricetomys ansorgei. The sequence continues at coordinate 2,044,942 of JAMJFZ010001012.1, read as the reverse complement.
AACATGCTCACACAGAGGCTGAGGTTAAAATGTTCTTCCTCTACTTTGGTTTAGCTCTACAGAGAATACATGTGCCACTTTGATAATTCAACACACCTCGCACTTGGTGAACCTGGAGACACCGTGATTTGTTTATGTAGCACCAGTTTTGCACATTATTTTATGCATAGTTTCACCATCAAAACAAATCAAGGGCCCAGACAGCTTTTCCTCTCAAAAGGCAAAAAAAAAAAAAATTAAAATTAAAACTAATTTAAAAAAAAACAACTTTCATTCTTTCTTACCATGCAATCGAGAAGTGTCCAAAATATCTTTGCATTATGGATCTGACCCTCACCTGGGTGGCTTCTGAGTTCTTTGATGGAAACTATCTGCCAGGTGGGAAGGCTGGGGCTTTTTGTCACTACTGAACCATTGATCTAGTTGAGGTTTGAAGCTTTGGCCTCACCAACCTGGGGACAGATGAACAGCAGATGCTAGACAGCCTGTGACTATGGTGGCTCCTCCAGGGTGAAGGTTCTAAAATAGAGTTGCCTGAAATATTATCTGGTAAATTTGTTTTGGGAAGTCCTAGGCACCTTCCTGGCTTGTATTTGAGCACAGTGCAATTCCTACAAGAAGTCCGCTTACTGCAGGCTGTAGTGATAGTCTATAAAGTTCTCATCAGGAGGATATGAATTCTATTTAGAATCCACATGAAAAGCCAGGTGCAGGGACATGCTCTCGGAACTCCAGGGAGGTAGACACAGGTGAATCCCCAGTCCAATCTACACCTCAAGCCAGTGAGGGATCCTGCCTCAAAACACAGACACACCAAAGAGAAGAAGCCCTAACACACACATGCGTAACACCTGAAGAATGACATCAGAGACTGATTTCTGGTCTCCATAATCACACACACACACACACATATATATCTACACACATGTGCACATACCATAACACACATACTAAAAAATGACAGACTTCATGAGAGCAATAGAATATATGACCTACACAGGCTATCTGACTTGGTTACACTTAAATTCAGGGTAGAACATTCGAAAAATACAGCCCACAGTCAGCGGTGATGAAGTTGTATCTGGGAGCTGCAGGGACAGCTCAACAATTAAGTGTGCTTCCTGCTCCATCAGAGACTAAAGTCTGGATGCCAACACCCACATTGAGTGGTTTTACCAATACCTGTAACTCCATCTCCAGGAGATGTGATACTCCATTCTAACCTCAGTGGATACTCATGTAACACAACACACACACACACACACACACACAATCTTTTAAAAGAAGGGTATCTGTTTCCTGAGGTATAGCAGATTTTATAACTCCCTTGTTACAAACAACTTGGAGTACCATGTGAAAGCATGTGTGTGTGTGTGTGTGTGTGTGTGTGTGCGTGTGTGTGTGTGTGTGTGCATGAGTCTCTTACTAGGGCCTAGATCTGACTGGTTGGTTAGATTAGGCAGGCTACCCAGCAGGTCCCAGGAATCTCTCTGCCTAATCTTCCCCAGCACCTCCTTGAGCACAAGCCCAAACCAGCACTCCGGGCTTTTTGCATGGGTGCTGGGATCAAACTCAGGTACTTATGCTTCCACAGACAGCACATTATTGATTGAGCAATCTCCCCAATCCCATGAAAGTATTTTTAAAAAGAATCTGTGTTTGCAAGAAATTAAGGAAATCTCAGAGTGTGAAATCCAAGGGAAAGTTGCAGTCAGAGATTAAAATTAGCTTGCAGCTTGGCTTCCCCACCTGAGACATTTGTCGGGAATCTTTTGATTTGTGAGATACTATAGGGGTCTGAGGCAGTTTGATTTCTATTGCTGTGATAAAACACCATGACCAAAATCAATGTGGGGCATGAAAGAGTTTATCTTGTTTATTTGTCCCAGTCGCAGTCCATCAATGAGAAATGCCCTAGTCAGGAACTCAAGCTAGGAACCTGGAGGCAGGAACAGAAGCAGAAACCATAGAACAATGCTGCTTACTGGCTTGCTTTCCATGGCTTGCTCTTCCTTCCTTCCTTCCTTCCTTCCTTCCTTCCTTCCTTCCTTCCTTCCTTCCTTCCTTCCTTCCTTCTTTCTTTTTTGTCTTTCTTTTTTTTTCTTTTCCCTTTTGGCTTTTTCAAGACAGGGTTTCTCTGTTGTAACCCTTGCTGTCCTGGAACTCACTCTGTAGACCAGGCTAGCCTTGAACTCACAGAGATCTGCCTGCCTCTGCCTTCCAAGTGTTGAGATTAAAGGTGTGCACCACCACCCAACTTCATCCTTCCTTATAACATTCAGGACCGCCAGGGATGGCGCTGCACACATACATTGAGCCCTCCCACATCAACCACTCATCAAGAGAGTGTGCCACAAACTGCCTACTGGCTAATCAGGAGGAAGCACTTTCTCAGCTGAAGTTCCCTCTTTCCCAATAATGCTAGTCTGTGTCAAGTCCTCAAATACCAACCAGCGCAGACTCTAAAGATACCTCTGACTGCCTCTGTGGGGAAGTTTGAAGGACACATCCACATAGATCACCAATTATAAAAACTACACTTTCAGTGAAAATCCAAACTAGGAATGCACCTGTTCCAGGGAAGAGGACTACAGATGAATTGTAGTGTCTGCCCTTGCTCTGGGTTGAGGGGTGGATGAATATCCTTCTGTGCAATGAGCACTGGCCTTGGTGGGTGTCTCACTCTTAAGTCTGCATTTGAGGCAATTTAACAAACACAGCATGCTTCACTTACCTGTTAGGGCATTTTGCAGCTTCATCATGAGAATATGTCAAGTATAACCCCAAAGAAAACCCATTCAGTTTTCTCCTTTTTTTTTTGTTTCTGTTTCTCTTCCTTTCTTCTTCCCCCTTCTTTTCTTCTCTCTCCCCTTCTTCCCCATCTCCCTCGCTTCCTTTTTCATTTCTTTCTGTTTCTCCCTTCCTTCTCTCTCCCCCTCTGTCACTTTCTCTACCCCTCAAGGGATAGCCTACTGCACGAGGGATGGGTCCCAGAACCTTATGTGTGATGAGCAAGCATTCTCCCCTGAACCTCCATTCCCGACTTGCTGTTTTTCTAGGACTCTTGTTCATAAGAATTCTTAAATTTTAAAAGATCACACGATTTAATTTTAAACAGTGGCAGATTGTTTGTAGCCCACAAAGGCTTATATATAGGTTATATTATTTGACCTTTATGGAAAAGTTTGCCAACTCCCGAAGAGAGGAAAGAAACTACATCCAAAGCAGGGACTCTGGGTCCTGCGAGCACGGACTTAAGCTTTTGGAGTCTCAGTCTCTGTATGTGTGCAATGAGCTGGGCAGACTATAAAGCTGAGATTTTTTTTTTTTATATGAAATAGGGAAGATATTACGTTTGAAGTGTTTGCTTTGATGATACTCACACTTTCACATTTGGGTAAATGCTGAGAAATAGTAATTACAAATATGAGATGGAAGAGGGTTCCCATAAGGAAGGCCAAGCTCCCCGGAGAAGACAATTTGCGCTCTGATGCAGAGAAGAAGGTAAAGTAGTAAGGCCCTCTTATTTGCTGGATGCATACCGTGCATTCATTAGCCACATTCCCTGCCTTGGGGAGGGTTGTGACTCAGACTACACATCTCTCATCTACAGCTAACTAGCAAAAGGAAGAAAAGAACTGTAGTGTGTGTGCACGCACATGCAACATCCGATTTGAACTTGGTCTTTTGTGAATTGATGTGATTTAGAGACACCTCCCAAATAAATGTACAGTACTCCAGGAAGAGACGCATAAAATACCAGTGTTTGTATCAGGGATGCTGTGCGGGAGAAAAATTGTTGAGGTTTGGAAATGGAGAAATTGCATCTTTCAGAGTGCTTGTGTGCCAGAGTGTACCTCAGGAGCATGCTAGCTGGCTGTTCTTCAGTACATGCTAAGCATACCTAATATGTTTCCTGTGTCCCTTGCTCTGCCACGCTGACTGGGAAAGGTAGCCTAGAAAAAGTCTCCACTAGCAAAATGGGTGACTTAACACTTGGAGTGGAGCAAATCCTTTCGTATCCCCACTGGGATTTAGATGTGTGATTCAGGGACCGTTCTTCCTCGAGGGAAATTCTGTCCATTTTAATATTGAGTGATTGAAACACTAACACAGATCCTGCCGACAAGTACTTTATGAAGACCATATGCTTGGAATACTTCTCCCCTGCCCTCCCACGTATGGAAAGGAATAAATGTTTTAATCTTAGAAAACAGACATTTCTCTTTTGGAGAAAGTAAATTCACAGAGAGACCATTAAGGAGGCCAAAGTACATACGTCTTCTCCCCCAGCATATAGCTTAGAATAAAAGTCTATTTGATTTTATTGGCATCTTGTATTTGTATTGGAAGTAGCCAGGGTTTAATATTGCAAACTAAAGCAGTGTGCTGACTAAATATTTCCAGGGTAAGGTATCTTTGGAAAGATTGTCCTGGCGAGTTTTAGCTGTCAGCTTGACACAACCTAGATCACTTGGGAAGAGAGTCTTTGTAGAAGTACAGCTGCCAGAGTGGCTCACCAAGGAGACAAGGAGGCATTTTCATACGTGGAAGCCCTGTCAGACCTCAGCAGAGGGAACCACCATCCTGACCAGCGCCAGACTCCATAGTGAAACCCCAAGCGTCTCAGCTCAGGTGTTTATATTTTTCAAAACACCTCAGGTATTTTACTGATGGCACATGCAGCTCGTTAGCAATTAAACAACCCCCATAGAAATCCAACACCTGCAAACAATACAAGATGCCCTAGATTTAGGGTACCTTCTCACCCAACAGTGCATAAAACAATTTCAACCATAACTAAAAATAAACTTCCCCAACCAGTCTTAATGTGGAATTATCTAGATCAGGTTGGGGGAAGGGTTGTCTAGATTGTCACTTGACATAGTAAGACTCAGGCCGTTGTTGGTGGCATTATTCCTCAGTCAAAGGGTCCTGAAACTGTAAGAAAAGAGAGGCCAAGCTGAGGGTTAGCCAAGAAGGATCCCCATGTTTATTCTCTCTTGGTTTCTTGACTGTGGGTGTGTTGAATGTGGTGTGACCTGATGTTTGCGTTTCTGAAGTGACATTCCTGGAACTGTAGACTGTAACCTGGAACTATACCTAAATTAGCCCCCTTTCTCCACTAATTTGCTTTTGTCAGGATATTTTATCTCAGCGACAGAAATGAAGACTTAATTTTTAGAGGAAGTCTGTCTTTTTGATTTTTCTAAAGAAAGTTACATTGTTATTTTGCCATGGAATCACACTGTGCTTGTGTGTGTATGTGTGTGTGTGTGGGGGGGAAGGGCATGTGTAGGGAGTGTGCATTCATATGTGTGTGTGTGTGTGTTTAGGCCAGAGGTCCACGTTGGATGTCTTCTATCATTCCTCATCTTGTTTTGAAACAGGCTCTCTCACTGAACTTGGAGCTTGTCAGTCCAGCTAAGGTGGCTTGCTTGTCAACCAGGTCCCAGGATCTTCCTATCTCTACTTCCCAAGTGTTCGGATTACAGGCATAAGCCACATCTGACATGGAGATCAAACTGGGTCTTCATCTTTGCACAGCAAACCACTTAACAAGCTGAGCTACCTCCCTAGCCCTCAACGCTGTCTTTTGTGAGAAAAGTAGCACATTGCCTTTCCCTAGTTTTCCAAAAGTTGAGAATGACTTTGTTGAAAGCAACGAAGTTCTTGATGCAACTTTTCTTTCTTATCTAAAAGATTCTTTTCAGGGAAGGACATACATATAAGACTTTAAGGAAGAAAGGGAAAAGACCCCACACATCACAGTATTAGTTTTTTTATTTTTGTATATGTATAGGTGTACATGTATATGCATGTGTATATGTACATGTACATGTACATGTATATGTATATGTGGGAATGCATGCAATGCAGTATGTGTGGCGATCTCAGAGATAGAGCTCAGATATGGCATCAGGCTTGGTGACAAGTCACTTTCCCTTCTGACATCTCACTGGCTCCCGTTTCTGAACAAATAGAGAAGTTCAGAAAAGGGTTGAGTGGTAAGAAGAAACATTGTTTAAATCTATGTGCCATGGAGAAAATTACAGGAAAGGGCTTCACTCAGCCCCACACCCCACCCCCATCCCACACACAGCCTTTTCGAGGCAATTGCATCTTCTGCTTATGACCTGCAGGTCACTCTGACATTGCATCAATGAGCTGCGATCCCACAGCTTGCACAGCCCCACAAACAGGTTGCAGAAAATACAAGAGCAAGGGACACGGCTTTGAAACTGCAGTGTGGAAAGTTTAGGGCCGTGGACAGAGCTCCACTTCACAGACTGAAGAACTCCATTCAAAGAGGCAGAGCTGGGGAAATACTTCGGAGCGTTCCTTTTATGCCTGGCTCAGGGCACTTTGCTGGGTTGTGGGGCAGGTTTTCAAGTGATCGCATCTCACTGGGCAACTTTAGTGGTCGGATCATCACAATGGTGCCTGTAAAGCAAAGGACTGAAAGAATGAGTTCGTAATTTTGCTACTGTAACTCTACCTGAGGTGGCTTGATTGATTGAGCCAGGAATTGCATTCTTTCCTGTGTATGAAAAGCAAACCTTTTGCCTGTGTGGCTTTCTTAGACTTTTCATGAGGAAGATGTAATGGAAATTTCCCACAGCCACAAACTGCATCTCTCTAAGTGAGCTAAGTCACTCAAGTGAGTCAAGAAACACAGGCGCCATGTTTAGCATCAGCTATGGGTCTTAGATATTTTTATAGATACATACATTGTATATGTACAAAGGACACGAAAGGAGAAATGAAATTGTCTGGGAGAACGAAGGGCATAATGGAAGTAGGAAGGGTGGAAGAGGGAGAGGAGTAGAGTACAGGGTTGATATACTCAAAGTATGTTGTATATTTAAATGAAAACCAGAATAGACATGCATTATGTAAACCATAATAATAACATTTTAAAAAATTAAACAGGCAAATGTGATACTAGGGAGTTGACTCAGTTATTAAAGTGTTTGCCTTGTAAGCATGTGTATCTGAGTTTGATCCCTAGAACTCATGCTTAAAAAAGAGCCAAGTGTGGTGGCCTGTGCTTTTAGCCTCAGCACCAGGGAGGAAGAGACAAGAATATTCCTGTGTCTCCTAGCCAGCCAATGTATCCTAATCAGTGAGCTCCAGGCCAGTGAGAGAGTCTGTTTCAGATAGACAGTGGGGTTGGCTCCTGAGAAATGATTGCTGGTCTCACATGCACACACATATGTGTGGTGTACACATACACACACACACACACATATAAATTCATATGTGTGTGCATGTGTGTAGTAGTTAGCCACTGTGTGGGCTCAGCAAGGAAGAGACAGAGGCATTCTCATAGGTACAAGCCCTGCCAGACCTCAGCAGAGGGGAGCACTATCCGAGCCTGTGCCATACTGGACAGTGGAGCCCTGAGCCTCTGAGCTCCAGTGTTTTAATTGATTTAGAACATCTCAGGTGTTCTACTGATAGCACATGCAGATCATTAGCAATCAATTTCTCCCACATAAATCTAACACCTGCAGACAATACAAAATGCCAAGACCTAGGCAGACCCTCACCTAACAGTGCTCCAAAACTATTTTTAAAACAACTAAAAATAAACTCCTATAACACATGTGCATGTTTGTGTGTGTGTGTGTGTGTGTGTGTGTAGTAATGCAGTGCCTGCTCAGGTAGGTGATTTGCATGTGTAGACACAGGTATGTGCATGTACAGTACATTTATGGAGGTCAGAGCACAAACTTGGGTGTTAGTCCTCTGGAATCTTCCACCTTCTGTTTCAGACAGAATCTCTCATTTTGTCTGGAATTTTGCCAAGTAAACCAGGTTAGCTGAGACAGTGAGCCACCTCTCACTGCCTTCCAGCTCAACATACATGGGACTACAAGCATGCATCTTTACAGTCAAAGTTTTATGTGCATCCTGAGCATTTGAACTCAGATCTTAGTGCTTGAGCCATCTTCCCAGCCCATATTGTTGTTTTTTGAATGTCAGCAACATGTGTCCATAGCCTTATAAAAAAAAGAGTCAGGAACGAGAATACTGATATATTTGAGAAATTAGAGGATTCCGAGGTTTGGTAAACCCCAACACATCTTTGGTGACTCCAGCCTGCCCAAGAGGGCCCTTATTTGTGCTTGATATTGCTGTTTATTCTAAATAGTCAGATCCCAGTATATTCTAACATGGCAATTACAATGTCAGAATAATGAAAAAATTTCCAAGAAAAAATTAGCAAGAATTGGCTACTTTAAGAGTTACTCTTCTCATTGCTGTGACAAAATCCTTATGAAGAACAACTTGAGGGATGAAGGGTTTATCAGTTTGAGAATATCATGGCAGGCAGTCTTGGTGGCAGGAACATGAAGCTGCTGGTCACATTGCTTCCGCAGTAAAGAAGTAAAATGAGATGAATTTTGCCACTCATCTTGCTTTCTCTTTTTTATCAGTCTAGGAGCTCACCTCAAGCAATGTTGCCACCCACTTTTGGGGTGGATCTTAAACGTCAATTAATCAATCTAGAAATTCCCTAACAAATATACCCAGAAGTTTGTTTCCATGATGATTCTAAGTTCTAACAAGTTGACAGTCAACATTAACTATCATAACCACCTTAAACGATAAAATAGAACTGACAACTATTCATGGAAAATGTTTCCAGTGAAGTTTAGCCTGAGAAGGTATTCTACATTCATTCTGCAAGCATGACTAAATGTTGACCAAAAGCAACTTACAGGAAGAAATGGTTTATTTGGCTTATAATTCCAGATTATAGTCTATCAGGGATGGAAGTCAGGACAGGATCTTAGACAGGAACTTGAAGTAGAAACCATGGAGGATGCCATTTGCTGGCTTGCTCATTGGCTCACACTCAACTGGCTTTCTTATATAGCTCAGGATCACCTGCCTAGGAATGGTGCCGCCCCACAGTGGACTGGGCCCTCCTACATCATTTAACAATCAAGACAGTCCCTCCACAGACATACCAACAGGCCAATCTAAGCTAGGCAATCCCTCACCAGGACTCTCTTCTCAGGTAGTTCTAAGCCATGTCAAGCTGACAGCTGAAACTCACTGTGACAGAAGGCAGTTTACAATGGTTTATCAAGCTATATTTACTGATATAAACGAACCTACTGGATTTTTTTTCAATTTACAAAACTACTTGTAGTTCTTTGTTATTTATTCTTATCATTAATTGATTGAAGTGTAGATTGTCCACGGTAAGTGAGGTTTATTATGTAGAAAATACTTTGATATTGTGTAAATTAAAGTGATATTGTGTAAAAAGAACTTAGAGCATGTGAATTTTGCAGTGGATTTTCATATACCTCTGAACTAACTCCCCAGCAATAACACAAGGGAGAAGAATGGTCTTTTAAACCTCCCATCAGAAGCTGAAACCATTTAATGTGCCATGGACCTTGGATTAGTCACCATTGGCTCTAAGTTAGTGCTTATCCTGGAGGAATAGAATGACATGTATTCCTGCACCTCGTGTGGAGCATGAACCCAAGTTCATGCCGCAAATGACACAGTTCCTAAAATGTATTGAAAATTGTTTTTCCCATCCCCCTTTTCTGTTATGTCTTTTTCTGGTGTGTGTGTGTGTGTGTGTGTGTGTGTGTGTGTGTGTGTGTGTGAATGTGAAGGTTGTGTATGTGGGTGACCATGCATGTGACCAGAGATTGACCTCAGTTTTCTTCTTCAGTTGTTCTCCACATTATTTTTTGAAATATTCTCTCAGTGAACCTTGAGTTCACTAACTGGCTGGCCAGTGAGTCCCTATCGTCCCTTCTGTCTATGCCTCCTCAGTGCTGGGATTAGAGGCACATCTGGCTTTTTGTGTGGGTATGAAGAGCATCATGCAAGCATTTTACTTCCTGAGTCCCTACGCCACAGCCCTCTATAGTTCCAGTTCTGATGTGCTGGAGTATTAGTTATCTTCATGTCTTGAAATAATGATTGGCAAATAGAAGGACGAGCCAAATAGATGCCCCTGAAGTTCCTCTTATCTAATCCAAATAGCAAATCATTCTTGAAAAATCAAAAGGAATCATCTCATCCTTGATGACATGAGACCACAGAAGCCGGGCGCGTGCCAGGATGGAAGGGTTTCAAAGCACAATAGATGATTATAAATTGTAGCAGATGGTCTTTCCAAATGCAGTTCCTGGTTCCCGTGTAGTTTTTTTAGTGGTTTGGCCATTGGTCTGGCAAATATTTTATCTTTATCTCATTAAGAACATCAAGAGCAGATTTCTTCCCCTTGTTAGGATCCTTACTACATCTTCATAATCTTGCCTCAGGTTTGAATCATTTATCTGAATCTGTGCCACACAATTTATTCTTCAGAGACATTAATTATCTTCCCAACTGGTTGACTGCACTGAGTTAAAATGGATAAAGATGGAGACAAGAATACTTCATTCACAAAGGCAATAAAAATGTGCCTTTGTTGGGAGGGGCTTCCTGTATCTTTGAGATGTGTAAGACTATTCACTGAAGGTTATGGTAAATGACAAGGAAAATTGATTTGCTCTTATGACAAGATGATAGCAGAAATAAATGACAGCATTTATATATCAAAAGCAAATTATATATATATATATACACACACACACATATTATATATACATGTGTGTGTATGTATATGGTGCAAGCATCTAACTAGGTCCTAATTCATATTAGGCAAACAGTATATCAACTGAGCTACATATTTAGCCCCTAGGAGTGAGTTGCTCCAATTGCTGGGGTAAGCAGAAAGGCAGAAGTAGGATTTGATTCATTTTATTTGTTTGTTTGTTTGCTTGTTTATTTGTGTGTTTGTGCGTGTGTGTGTGTGTTTGTACATGTGTAGATATACATTTTTCCATGTGCATATTGAGGTCTGAGATTGATGTCAAGTGTTTTCCTTGATCAGTCTCCCCCATATATTTTGAGGCAGGGTCTCTCTCTGAGCCTGGAGCTCAATGTTTTAGTTGGTCTGGCTAGCCAACCTGTCCTGGGGATTTACTGTCTTCTCGAAAATGCTAGGACTACAGGCAGGCTGCCATAATCATCTGGCTATAAAAATTAGGATTTTCTTTTATGTTTACCTCTGTGTGTGTACCTGTGTGCATGTGCCTCATGTGTACAAGTGCCCCTCAAGGCCAGAAGAGGGCATTGGATTGCTCAAAGCTGAAGTTACAGGCAGCTGTGAACTGCCTAATGTGGGTGCTAGGAACTGAACTCAAGTCCCTGCAAGAGCTTGTAAGTGCTGAGTGATCATTCCAGCCCTTCTACTTGTTGCAGAGATTTATTTTCGGTTATATTTAAAACAGTTGTTTTGTGCATCATTGGGTGAAGGGCTGCCTAGGTCTTTGCATTTTGTATTATCTGCAGGTGTTGGCTTTATGTAAAGATGTTTGGTTGCCCATGATCTGCACGTGCTATCAATAAAACCCCTGAGATGAGATGCATAGGGTTCCACTGTCCAGGATGGCACTTGCCATCATAGCAGTTCCCTCTGCTGAGGTCTGGCAGGGGTTTTTATTGACACCTAAGCTCCTCGTGTGTTCTATTGATAGCACATGCAGATCATGAGCAATCTAACATCTTTTACATAGAGCCAACACCTGCAGACAATAGAAAACACCAAGACCTAAGCAGCCCTTCACCCAATAATGCACAAAACCACCATCTTAAACATAACTAAAAATAAACTTCTGCAACATCCACTTAACTTTTTTTCAAACTTGGACTCTGTGTATCTGAACTCTGGTTTTCATATTTGTGTAATAAGCACTTTACACTATGAATCTTCTCCATAGACTATGGACTGTTTCAAAGATAGGATCTCACTATGTAGTTCAGGCTGCCCTCTGACTTATTGTGTAGCCCAGGCTAGTCATGAACTCTAGAGCTTCCTGTCTCTGCTTACCTAGTGCCTTGATGGCAGGTATTTATTACTCTACCCAGATCCTTACTGGATGTCTAGGAATTATAATTCCTTTAGAATGATTGTATATATTGGGGGGAAATAAAGCACAAAGAAATTAAGAACTTGTTAAAGATATGTCCAGGCTTAAACTGAATTTGACTCAAGAGTGTGCTTGCTTCTCAAACTTAATGTGAATAAGGATTACTTGGAGACCTGTTCTCATTCTTTGTATTGCATGCTACATGTGTGTAGTATGTGTGTGTTGCTGCTCCCAGAGGGGGTCAGAAATTCAGGCAGTTGTTAGCTCCTAGTTTGGGTGCTGGAAACCAAACGCAGGTCCTCTCCAAGAGCAGCAAGTGCTCTTAAATACTGAGGCACCTCTTCAGATCCTTCCTGCAGGTCTTAATTTTACATCTTGAATTCAGTGTTTGTTGTTGCTGTTGTTTTATACTTTTATATTTATTGTTTTTAATATTTATTGTTGTTATTTTGTTTTATAAAGACAGGAAGCTGAAGTGGAGGTGGGGGGAAACCTCAGCTTGAGGTTAAGACCAGGGATTGCAAGAGGGGAATGAGGCTTCAATATTACCATATTTTATTGTGTACATATTCAAAATTGTCAGGAATAAACAGAAGTTATAACTTTTTTAAAAAGTAGAGTTAATGGTGACAGAAATGTAGAAAGAAGGAATATTTTCAGCTTACAAAACCACTCCCCTAAAATGAATTTTTTAGATTTCTCTTTTTCTAAGTAGGTCAGTCGGAAAAAAAAAATGCACTTCGCGATGAGTCAAGTCTAATTCGTAATGCACAACGCTCAATGGAATGGAAAAGAAAGCCCAGCCCTCACCGACGCTGCTTCGAAGTAAAACTGCACCAAACGTACACAAAAATGAAGTATGGTTTTTAAAATCAAGAGAGTGTAGAGAGCAAGATTGTCGACCTCTGTATCCCACATGCACGCACCTGTATGAGCACACATTAAAACGCAGAGCTAGATGTGGTTGTGTGCTGCAGATACACATGGGGAATTTGTGTTTCTAAGAAGATTTCCGGTGATGTGGACCAGTGGTGGCGGCTGGTGGGTAGACTGCACTCGGAGCAGAGGGGTTGGCAAGGGGGAGCTGCAGATGCATGTTTACATACTCCGGCTCAGCTCTCAGCCAACTCACAGCCAGCCCTAGCCCATATCGTATCGCTCTCACTTTGCTATTTCCGCTCCGTTCCATTCCACCCACTCACATCGGGTGCTTAGTAATTTATACACTTCAAACCACTTGTGCTGTTGAGCCATGTTGTTCTCCTGCACCGACGCTCTCATGCGGCTTCTTCTGCTTCAGAGAACTCATCCTTGAAACGGCATTGCCGTAAGTGCTTCTCTGACCTCGGCGGTACAGTGTGACTTGTTTTTTCCTTTGCTTGGAGGGCACACTTTTGATGTTAGCATCGATCATTTCCTGTTGTGCTTATCTTGTCTAAATTCCAACCTCATCTGTCATAGTGTAAGCTATTCTGTAGCTAACACAATGGTCTCTGTGGGTGCGGGTGTGGGTGTGTATGGGTCTGTGTATATATATGCACAACCGCCCATGTGTACATGGGTACATATGCATTTGCTTGCACATGCTTGTGGGGGCCAGAGATCAATGTGAAGTATCTTTTCTTAATGACATATTTTTAAAGACAGCATCTTTCATTGAAGCTGGAACTCATCAGTTTGGCTAGGATGACTAACCAACAATCCCCAGGGATCCATCTGTCTCCACCTCCCCAGCTTTAGATTCACAAGCACATAGGCCACACCTAACTTTAAATGATGGCTGGGGATCCAAACTCAGGTCCTCACGTTTGCATGGTAATTACTCCACCTCCCGAGACCCTGAGAGTGTCTTGATTCCATTTCCTGAATGCTACAATGATCTGTTGGGTTGAAATTGAACATAGTTGCTACGGCTCTCTTAAATGCATTTTTCCTCTCTTAAATGCATTTTTACCTTTTCCTAACTTGTACGCTCCATCTCTGAGCTTCAAAGTTCCTGAGTATATTGTGTCCCTTAGAATTGACTATCTTCATTAACAGGGTAGATTCTGAAGCCAGATAACCCGGATTCATATTCTAACCAAACCATGCAACTTTGAGCAAGCTATTAGATCTCCTTTGTGACCCTGCATTTAATTTAAAAAATAGGACTGCTAAGAGCATCTCCTATGAGGTTTAGTTTTAATTGTCAACTTGACACAATCTAGAATCACCTGAGAATCTCAATGATTCGGGTTGGCCTGTGGGCCTGTTCATGGGGAATTATATTGATTTAGCTAACTGAAGTGAGAGGACCTGTGTTGAATATGGGCAGTACCTTTCCTGGATTTGATCTTGAATTTTATAAGAAAACACAAACACACACACACACACACACACACACACACACACACACACACACACGGGGTTGGGGGGGTGGTAGCTGAGCAGTAAGCATATCTGCATACATTCTCTCTCTGCTCTTGACTCCGAATTTGATGTGATATGATTGGCTGCTGCCTGCTTCATGGTCCTGCCTTAACTTCCCCTCATTGATAGACTATGACCTGGAATTGTAAGCTGAACAAACTTTTTTTCCTTTAGAGTAATTTTTTTCTTTTTCTTTTGGCTAGGATGTTTTAGCACAGCAACATAAATAAATGACCATTCTGGAAGTATGGTCAGGATTAATTCAGTGTGTATTTAAAATGCTTAGCCCTGACAAAGCAAACATTGTAATAATGTCAGCAGTTACTATGTTGCTTAATATAGTGTCCTGTACACTGATTGGCTTCTGTGCCTCGTGACCAGACCTGAGGAGTTTCTTTAAGACTATATCTTATGTCGTTTTGCATTTCCTGTCTGTGCAGAGACTGGCATAGCATAGATTTTTCAATAAAGGCTTGCAGAAAAGATCAATGAAACCACAGTTTGTTTAGGAATGAAGCCTTAAACACAAATTTACTGTGCTCCTGCAGAGCAAAAGTACACTGTTCGGGTAAATTTTATACACTCCCCCCCATGCCACTTTCTTATCATTGCATCACTCAGCATAGAAATCAGTGCTGTTTCTGGCTATCTGCCTAATACACATTCTAAATCAGGCAATTCCACACTGATTACCAAGGTGTTAAGCCATTTCATATTTCCATCCAACGCTGTGTGAGCCTGGGTAACTTATAAAGGATAGAGATGTATTTCTTACAATTCTGGAGGTTGGAAGACCAGCATCAAGAGGCCGTATCTGGCCACGGTCTTTATAGATCATTCTCTGATAGGAGACAGAGGGAGGGCAGAGAGAAAGATAGGGGCCGCGAGGAGAGAAAAAGATGGCTAAATAACCCTTTTATAAGGAACCCACTCTCAAAATAACTAACCCACCCCCTCCGTAATGATGTGAAGCCCATTCATAAGGGCTGAGCCAGCAAAGCCTGATGTTGTATGACATCGGGAGAGGCAAGAGCGGATGTCTACTCACCCCAGGTAAAGAACTAATGATAAACCAACACACAGATAGCACAGAAGTCCAACTTGGTGAACCTATAAGTGTTATTAGGGTTAGAGCAGTGTGGGTGAGGAGTTACTTACAGGAGCAGAAATGACTCAAAGGTGGGCACATCACCAAAGGTCCACCCAAGCCTTGCTGACAACAGCTCACGGAAGCTGGGAACCCGGAGCACACTGCTCAGCCTGCAGGCAGCTCACCAGGTTGGAGAGTGTCCCTCGCAGGTGGTTCGGTTGATCGGAGGCTCTTCCTGTTAGCTGGACTTGCCTGAGAGTCTTCTAAGGAGCTTGGCGAGTCTCTGCTTCTTCTAGGTGGCTGGGCTTGTCTGAGAGGGACTCTCAGCCCTCATTACTGCTCATATGCACTTGTGGAGGGAGGGACTTGGTCAATCTTGTCCGCTGATGTGACTTACAGAGCTATTTGGAATTATTCGCTTCCTGTCTTAACAGCTTCCCTGCAGGATGGAGTGTTGCACTTCACTTTAAAACGTCCCATTGTTTTGCCCCTGTGTCGACATCCTGTCCTAAAATACCGCGTTCATTCCCTTGCCTTTTACAGCCTGTCTTAAGAAGGTTTCCTTCAAGGTGGAAGATATTACTCTGCAGAAACTTCAGCCAATTACTTCTCAGAGGCTCCGCCTCTTAACACCGCAGAATTATAGATCGGAGTTTCAACACATGAACTTCGGGAAGCAGGATGAAATCGCAGCGTTGGTGTCAGCAAATGCATGCTAATTTCTGGAACATTATTAATGAGAATAGTAGCTGGCCATCCTCTTCTTTTTCTTTATCTAGTGTGTGTGTGTGTGTGTGCGTGTGTGTGTGTGTTTGTGTGATTTGATTGTGCTTGGGTGCATGTGTGTGTGTATGGGAGGGTGTACATGCACATGGGTACTCATGTGCGTGAAGGCTTAATTTTGACGTAGAGAATCATCCTCAATTATTCTCTTACTCAACCACACCTTATTCAGTGAGGCAGGGTTCCTCAATCAAACCCAGAGGTAGATATCATGGCTAGTCATACTAGCCAATTTGCTCCGGTGATCCGCTGTCTGATTTCAAAAGGCCGGATTTACAGTGAGCCACCACACTCACCCAGCTTTTCTGTGGGGTTGTGGGGATCTAAACTCTGGTTCTCACACTTGAGAAGCTGAGCCATCTCCTCAGCTCCCTAGAATAGCTGCTTCAATGCAAAAACAGGGCTGGAGCAATATCTCAGTTGGTAAAGCACTTTTCTCATAAGCATGAAGATACAAGTTCAACTTCCAGAAACCACATTAAAACAATAAGCCATGTGTTGTGGTAAATGCTTGTAATCCCAGCACTGGAAAGCTAGAGACAATGTGGAGCCCTTGGGACTCCCTGGCAAGCTAGCCTAGCCAACTTGAGGAATTCCAGGAAAGTGAGAGAGACCCTGTTTCAAAACAATTGGAGGGTGCCTGAGGAGTGACACTTGAGATTATACTCTGGCATCCACACACATATGTACACATGTATGAACACTGCATATATGTGTGCCCCCCCACAGATACATACGTGCATTCACATACACAGGAAAAACTAAAATTATTGATCTCCCACTTTAGGGGGCCCCTATATCTTAACTCTCATATTGTATTGGATTGAACACTTTCAGATTCCTGCAGGCTCTTAAACCTGTTGAGGGGATGGGAGTCCACAGCCTATGACACCCACCCAGTTATCAACAGATTTCTTCATCTTTACCTCACCTGGCTTCCTCTCTCCGTATTTCTGTCATCTGTAGCTGGCAAGGCCACCCCTAAGCTAACTATTTCTCAAAGCCTAACTTTACATATGGCCTGAGCTTGTCATAAGAGAGTAAAGCCGTGTAAAGTCTGCCATGGAAACCAGCAGATATTGCAAGGGAATCAGTTCCCAGCTAAAGCATCCTGGATCATACTCCACAGAAGACTGTACTGTGAGTGTTTCAGAAATCATGAATGTTTGTGGCCGAGTGGGGAGGAAGAGGAGCATTTAACTCTTTGTAGTCAGATATGAAGGAAAAACATTTAATGATTATTCTATTTATTATTTAGTTTGAGGGATTCATGTGTAGTCAGATGCCTGTTCATGTGTGTATTTCAAAGAGGCCAGAGAACAACTCAGGTGTTGTTCCTGAAGAGTTGTCCATCTTTTAAATGACTCAGGGTCTCCCACTGGCCAGAATTCAGTAAATGGATGAGGTTGTCTGTTGAGAGAGCCCCAGGGATTTGCATGTCTCCATCTCTGGAGCACTGGGGTTATAAGCATGTGGCACAATGCCTGGCTTTGTTTGCTTTTGTTATTTTGTTTTCTGAGACAGGGTTTCTCTGTGTAGCCATGGCTGTTCTGGAACTTGCTCTGTAGATCAGGCTGGCCTTGAACTCACAGAGAATCCCCTGACTCTGTCTCCTTAGTGCTGGGATTAAAGGTGTGTGCTTAATGCCTAGCTTTCTAATGTGGTTTCCCAGGATCAAACTTAGATCCTCATGCTTCTGAGGCAAGCTCTTTACTGATGAAGCCATTTCCTCCGGAAACAGTTTATGTTTTATTGTCAAGTTTGCTGACAGTGATGTTTCATATCAATTAACTGAATGCAATTACGTATGAACTGATCTATCAAATGGGAAGGCTCCAAGCCCGAACAAAAAGTCGGCCTATTGTCATTATCTGATGCTACCTGAAGAACATGATTAGGTGGAGTTTAATAGCAGTATCCAGAGGCTTGGCTGTGAGCTTCTACTGCTCATTAACAGAACTTCATGCTTGGCTAGCAGGCCTTGAACTATGATCTGTTGCAAAAAGGGAACATTACTTTTTTGGTCTTGCTCAATCATCAAGACACCACAATCATAATTAGACAGTTGAGCTAAAATGAGTGTTACAACATTGAGACTTCCTTTAACTCTTAAAAATCGCCCACCTCACTATAAAGTAGACATGAGATGTGCCAGTTCCCACCTGAATTGACACATAAAAGGGCTTGGAGAGATCGCAGGTGCTGTAATTTAACTCTGCCAATCTACCTGCTATCTACAATACCATTGAGGGGATTAAGACAAATGCAGCTGATTAATAGCACCTGGCACTGGGCTGAGCAGGCGTCCATCCATTCTGCAGACTCATCGGTTGACTGTGGCTCTTTCATGTCTGGTTTCTGAAGACCCGGTACACTGATAAAGCCATCCATCTTTCATGATCATGATGGTTCATTCAGGTTGTCAACCTCATCAGACTGGGAGACACCTAGGAGACATCGGGTAAAGCGCATCTCTGGGATAGCTAGAAGACGATTCCAGAGAGGATTCACTAAAGAGGGGCTCTAACCTGGATGTGGGTGGTGCCTTTCTGTAAGTGAGTGGCCTGGCTGAAATAAAAGGAGGAGAAGAACGGTGCCAACTAATACATGGATTCCCTCTCCCTGCTTCTCGGCTGCCATGATATGAGCTACTCTGCCCCAGCATGCTTTCCCTGCCATGATGAGACTAAACTCTTAAAACCGTGGGCCAGAAGGAATCCTCTTTCTATAAACTGTAATTCATGTCTTGCAGCAACAGGACATTTGACTAATATGATTATAGTTCAGCCATCATTTACATGTTTATTACATACATGTATTTAGTGTGTGTGTGTGTGTGTGTGTGTGTGTGTGCACAAGCCACAGCACATGTATGGAGGTCAAAGGACAAATTGTTAGAGTCCCTTCTCTCTTTCTACCATATGGGGTCCTGGGATCAAATACAGGTTGTCAGATTTAGGTGCAAGTACCTTTACCCGCTGAGCCATCTGGCTGGGCCTGAAGCATTGTTTTAAAGACAAAGAAAGCAGAGCTAGAGGGATAGTACGGTGCTTAAGAGTACAGGCTGCTCTTGCCTGTTCCCAGCACCCACACTGGGCAACTCGCAACCGTCTGTACCTCCGGCATCAGGAGATCTGATGCCCCCTCTTCGGGCTTCCACAATCACTTGCACTGATATACATACACAGACACGAACACGTACACACAATAAAAATAAATCTTTTAAAACGGTAAGTAAAAACACACTTACTGGAAGTAGCATCATAACTCTATTTACTCCTTTACTCATCCAGGGACTGTCTAGAAAAGCCATAGAGACATCGAGGCTTTGTGGCCACAATACACAGATATAAGAAAATAGGGCAAGCTGGCAGTGTGCAGTGAGAACACGAAATCTGAGTCCTTAGAGGTTGTGTAAGAGCAAATCCAAAGGAAGGGACCTATAAAGTAAGCCAGCCCTCCACTTTAGAAATTAAATACAATCAGACTTTCAAATTCAGTTATGAAAAAGAGTTGGGCAGTGAAATATAGAAAATCCAAGAAAGGCACACACACACTCACATGTGCACACACACACACATGTGCGTGAGCACACTTGCACGCGCGCGCGCGCACACACACACACACACACACACACAGCAGGAGTGGGGGAGTAAGATATGGAAGCTAGAAAATAAAATATAGGGCCAGCGACATGGATCAGTAGGCAAAGCTGCTTGCTGTGAAGCCAGATGCCCTGAGTTTGATTCCTGGGACCCACATGGTGGAAGGAGAGAACTGACTCCCTCAAGTTGTCCTCTGAATTCCACACACACACACACACACACCATGACATATGCACATGCATCCATATACACATAAATAAGTAAATTAATTAAGAATCAAGACAAATAAAGTCTAAGAAAATGATTGGTTCTACAAGTAAAAAAAAAAAAAAATCATTATGGAAGCTAAGAAAGATGGGATCTAGGAGGAACTAGTCAAAAAGCTTCCAGACAACAAATCAAGGGACCAAAGAGTGAAAAACTAATGCCCTCAAGTCTTATAAAATGGAATGTTTGGGACCAAAAGATAGTGGGGTTACACCTTCATAAATAACATAGAAAAAAACGTATCAAACCAAAATTCTATGCGGAAGCAAACTGGTTTTTACTTTCTTTAAGTGTGTATGTGTGCGCGTGTGCGTGTGTGTGTGTGTGTGTGTGTGAGAGAGAGAGAGAGAGACAGAGAGACAGAGAGAGAGAGAGAGACAGAGACAGAGACACAGAGAGACAGAGAGAGAGAGACAGAGAGAGAGACAGACAGAGAGAGCCTCAGTGGCCAGCCCTTGCCCTGCATGTAATACAGTCTCTGTGTTGTTTTCTGCTCTGTCCACCAGGCTCTCTGGCTCAGGAGCTTCCTGGAATTCCCCAGTCTCTGCCTTCCATCTCCCGACAGGAGTCTTGAGATTGCAGACAAGGCTTGCCTCTGAGTCTTAGGAGTTCGGAGAATCCGAAGTCATGTCCTTGCACTCGTGAGGCAAATAAGTCCATTCACTAAATCGTCTCCCCAGCCCCCTGATTTTCAAATAGAGTTATCGATGTGCTTGAGAGAGGTAAAAGTTCCAAAAAGACATCCACAATTAAACCCGTAACGACGGTGGCTGGAGTTGTTGGACAGCAGATGGAGCCATAAAGTGTATCTCCAGGAAACAAATGAAATCAACAGCCGACCTGAGTTATAAAGATGTACAATGGTGTGTCTCAGAAGCTTGCCAGTGTGTGGAGAAAACCTCCTCTTCAGGGTCAGTGGAAATTAAGCCAAAGACAGACAAAACAATTATTAAATACAGAAGGCGAGAAAGCACTACGAGAAAGAATGTTAGTTCCGCTGTGGTAATCATAGCGTCAGTCACAAAAACACTGAAATGGAGCTACTTGTAAGTTACCAGAATATGAAGAGAAGGAAAGTTAAATTTCTCGTGTATCAAACCTGAAAGCTACTATGTCTTGTTTGGAGGTGTGTGTGTGTGTGTGTGTGTGTGTGTTATATGCTGTGTGTGTATATATGCATGTGTGTGTGTATCTGTGTGTGTGTGTTATGTGCACATGCATGTGAGTATACCTATGTGTGTGGCATATGAACATGAGTATGGTGGGTATGCATTCCCACGTGCACATGGAGACCAGAGGAACATACTCAGTATCCTGCTCTATCACTCTCAACCTTAACTTCCTCGAGACAGGATCTCTCACTGGACCTGAAGCTAGGCTGGGTGGCCAGCAAGTCCCAGCGATCCTCTTGTCTCTGAATCCCGCAGCTCTGAGAGTGTGGGTACACAACATTGTGCCTGGGATGTTCCGTGGGTGCCGGGAATCTGACTGAGGCCCTCACTTTTATTCATCAAGTGCTCTCACCCACTGCGCCATCTTCCAGCCCGTGTATTACATCTTAAAGCGAACTAACGGATAAGGGGAGAAAGATCTCATTTAGAGAAAATAGATTTATAAAAATATAGTAAAAAAAACGTTCGGAGAAAAGGGAATGAATGAATCAAACATTGATAAAATATCTGTTCAACAATGTTTTATTCCACTGGTTTGGGCAGGAACCTGTTTTTTGTTTTGTTTTTTTCTTCATTCATCTTTCACTTTTATGTGGCTTTTGAAACCAAGCTTGTTTTGTCACTTTAGAAAATTTTAAGGGGAAGCCTTAAAGGGGGTGGTTGATGTCTAAAGGGGTGTAATGGAGTTGTTGGAACAATTCCTACTGTTCTCCGGCACCACGACATGACTATGGTTGACAGCAACTAATTTCATATTTCAAAACATCTAATGGAGAGAATTTAAATGTTCAGAATACAAAGAAGTGATAAATGTTTGAGGCAACGGAGAGGCCAATTACCCTGACCTGATGGCTGCATACTGTACGCTTGCATTGAAGTAACACACTTGTAACGGAAAGCTACCGTAACAGAGTCCTAACTTGTAACTGGTTCCTACATTGTAACTGATTCCTAACTTGTAAAAGATTCCCGCTATGCCTTTTTACCCTCTAGCTCAGGAAACGGAAAGGAAGGAAAGAAATCCTCACATCTCCTGCAGGTGGCCTTGAAAGAGAGAGAAAGAAAAAGAAATCTTCACTGCCCTTGTTGGCTGTCCTTAGCTTGGATAACAGGAACTCTGGAGAGAACTAATATCTATCAAACCAACCCACCCACTGCCCACTGCCAACTGCCAACACTCTCCTTTCTAAGCAAAGTTCCCAGAAGTCCAAGCATCATGTAACCACAGAGAGAGCTGCACGGAACAACAACTTCTTGGCAAAGTATCCTGCTTCACACACTGGAGGCTGGGAGGTGGCTCAGTGGATAAATCACTTTTGCAAGCACAAGGATGTGAGTTCGGATCCCCAGAGCTCATGTAATTCCAGAGAGTCTATCATGAGATGGGAGGCAGAGGCAGGAGAAAAATCTCTGGAAGCTCACAGGCAGGCAGCAGTGGACAAGAGACCCTGCTCAAACGAGGTGGCAGTAGAAGACCAACTCCTGAGGTTTCCCTCTAGCCACCACATGTGTGCTTTGGCATGTGCATGCTCACACTCACACACGCGAACCCACACAAATGCCATATACACAGGGAGAGATAAAAAAGTCTCATATCTCAGCTCCTAACTATGATGATTTATCGTATCAATTAACAGTTAGCAGCTGGAGAGTTGGCTCAGCAGTTAAGGGTGCTTGCTGTTCATGCAGAAGACCCAAGTTTGGTTCCCAGCATCCACATCAGTTGATCTGCTCATAATCTCCTGTAACCCTGGCTCCGGGGACCCAGTGTCCACTGCTCTCATGAGCACATGAGCATAGATAGCATGAACATACACATAAAAATGAGTTATAAATGAATACTAGTAAATGGTGTGCAGTTAGTGCTATGACTTCATCCTTCTCCCTGTGGCTTGACCAGCACTATTAGGAGTCCATGAGAGTTCCACCGAAGACCTCTTTTATGATAAATAAACGTGTTACTTCCTTTTCCTGTTGCAGTGATAAAATACCCTGACCGAAGCAACTTCAGGGAGGAAGAGTTCATTTGGGCTCACAGTTCCAAGTTACAGTCCATCATGATGGGAATAACACAGCTGCGTGAGCTTATCAGAGGCGATCCATCCATCTCGACACACCCGCAGTCAGGAAGCAGACAGCGATGAATGCATGCTTGCTTGTGCTCTGCTTGTTTTCTCCCAGCCCAGGATTCCAGCCCTGAAAATGGCTGCCAACCACAATATACAAGTCTTCCCAACTCAATTAACATAATCAAAATAAGCCCCCACAGGCATGCCCAGGGGCCTTTCTCCCAGGTGATACCAGCTAGATTCTCTCAAGATGGCAATTAACCCTGGCCATCAGAGCAAATAGGTAGTTTACATTGGTTTTTTTTCTTTGTGTATAATCAATATCTATTGGAAAAACTACGAGTTTCATGATAACATTTTCATATACGTATGTAATATTCTTTGATCATGTTCGCCCTCCCACTGTCCTCTCTTGGCTCCCCCACTAGTCAGTTTCCTCTCCAAAATGCCCCCCCTGCTTCTACTCTCATGACTGTTTAACAAAATACCTAGATGCTGCATATGAGAAGAAACATGTGATATTTGACTTTCTGAGTCTGGCTTATTTCAGTTAACGTGGTGATCTCCAATTTCATCCATTTCCTGCAAGTGACATAGTCTAACTTGTCTCTGTGGCTAAAAATACTCCATTGTGTACACATTCCATATTTCCATCAGCAGCTGACTGACATCTAAGCTGCTTCCATAAACTGATTATTGTGAAGAGTGCTACAACAAATATGAATGTGTACATAAATTTTTTTTAAAAAAGGTTTTGCTTTATTTTCAGGTGTGTGTGTGTGTGTGTGTGTGTGTATGTGTGTGTGTGTGCTGCTGTAAGTGTATGTGCATACAAATACAGAATGCAGGTGCCCACAAAGGCCAGAAGAGGGCGTCAGATTTCCTGGAGTTGGAGCTACAGGTGGTTGTAAACCTGCAAACAGCCTACCATTGATGCTGGAATCAAACTTAGGTCCTCTGTAAGGGCAACAAGAGCTCTTCATCACTGAACCACCTGCCCAGGTCCCAGAGGGCAAGCATCTTGATGGTAGACTGTCTTCGATTCCTTCAGGCATATACCTGGATAAAGCTGGATCCTAAGGTAGTCCTACTTTTAGGCTTCGGAGGACCTCTCCCACTCGTTTCCATAGTGACTGTGTCCATTTGCAGTCCTGCCAACAGTGGACCTTTAGAGGTTCTGAATATAAGTAACAAACCTCCCTTTTGCCTTCTCAAGTCCTTAAAGTATCTGGAGACTCTAGAGTGAGCATCACCCCTTTGATTCTGGGTGCTTGTCTGTACAGAAAATGAACACCAGCCTCAGAGACAAGCAGCTTGCTGAAGCCACACAAGAAGTTCATTAAGGTTCCAGGCCCATCATAGAGAATTATTAGTTGTCATGGCGTGCTTTGTTAGATCCCAGGCCGGCAGTGTGTCTAGTCATATGTACTTCAGGAATTTTTCCTCAGCCAGAGGCCAAGCCTACGGAGAGGCCACTGAGAACCAGCTGTCTACAGCTTCTATTGTTAATTCATTAAACTTCATACTTTATCCTCCCTGGAAATTGCCGGCAAACAATAACACCGGTGCTTGCTGCTGCTCTTGCTGACAATATCAATTATTTAGTTTTCTGCCAATTCCTGTTAGAGTTTCCCTAACTGGAAAATTTACACTGTGTTATTGAATTAAAAACAGTGGAAAGCTTTAGGGAATTTAAACTAATTAGCTGGAGTTTGTAAACCCCCTTGTTCAAGATAATTTGTTTACATGACTAATTCAACCTTTTAATTATGGGGGACCCAGGCGGACCACAAAAGGTGCCCCTACTGCCATTCTTTGCCGGGCACAGCAATGCCAACATGATAAAACTTATTTTTCTTTTCTTAAATTTTGGTGTGTGTGTGTGTGTGTGTGTGTGTGTGTGTGTACAGTGTATATGATATATATTCACATTTGCGTGCAGGTGTTTGTGCCCTGTACAGAGGCCAGAGGACGACATCAGATTTCCACCCATTCACTTGAGGAAGAGACTCTCACTGAATCTGGAGCTGGCCAGGTGGCAAGCAAACCCTAGTGCAGTGATTCTCAACGTGGGGGTCGAGATCCCTTTGGGGGCATCAAATGATCTTTCCACAGAGGTTGCCTAAGATCATCTGCATATCAGATATTTACATTACAATTCGTAACGGTAGTAAAATTGCAGTTATAAAGTAGTACCGAAAAAAACTTTATGATTGGGGGTCACCACACCATGAGGAACAGAATTAAAGGGTCGCAGCATTACGAGGGTTGAGAACCCCTGCCCCCGTGATTCTCCTGCAGATGCCTGTCATAGTATCAGGATACAGATGTATGCATGGCTGCACTCAGTTTTTTATATGGGTAGCAAAATTTGAACTCAGATCTTCATACTTGCACAGCAAGCTCTCTTACCCATTGAGCAACCCCTGTAGCTCAACATTAGCATATCGATACTTATACTGTAGAGAAATTTGGGGCTTCCTGTTTCCTTCATGCTCTTTTCCAGGCAGTTCTTCCATCCATGTGAGTAGGAAGTCTCTAAGCATCGTCTCACCCATTCTTTACCTTTCCATAGTTCCTGCAAGTTCCCTTCCCATTGATTTCTTTTACAGTTGTCTTTCAGAACTCAAGATTCTTTTTGTACTTTTATTGCACTTTTTCTTCCTTGACAATCTCACACATGTATGAAGTACATTCTGATTGCTACTGACCCTCCAAAGAAATGGGTAAATATTTGCATTGTGTTTTTTTGTAGTCTGCTGATGTTTGGTTACTGAAATGCAGCTTTCTCTGTGTGTGTGTGCTTTGTGTGTGTGTGTGTTGTCTTATTGCATGTATGTGGTATGTACGAGGTATGTGCACATGTGTGTGTATAGTCATGTGAGTATTGGTACATATGGGGTGTGTGTATGCATATATGTGGAGGCCAGAGGTCAACCTTAAATATCATTTCCTAGGAGTTGCTCCCCTTGTTTTTTGAGACAGCCTCTCTCTCTCTCTCTGGTATCTAGAGCTTACCAGTTCTACGTTGGCTAGCCACTGAGCTCAGCAGATGCCCCTGTCTGTGACTCACTGCACGAGGATTGCAGTCACGTGTCACAGTGCTTGGACTTTTATGTGGGCTCTGGAGGATCCAAATCAGATCTTCAGACTTGAACAGCAAGTACTTCCCTGACTGAGCCGTCGTCCCAGCACTGGTATCACTATGGACAAGAATGTGGACATACAGTGTGCAGGAGTGACTCTGAGAAACGACATCTATTCTTGTGCCAGTTGTACATATTGTAGTTGAGTACTTTGGTTAATATTTGAGAACTCTCACTGTAGTATACTATAACTCCTACACAGGGCTTGCAAGCGTAGCCAAGATTCATGCACACCCTACAGAAATCTGCTCTATGGCCTGACACCCACTAAGACACAGAGAAGTGGGCGTGGCTGTGTGGTGAAATTTCTAATGTCTTCTTACGGGCTAAGTCTATTGGATTATCTCCATGATGCAAATTAAATAGTGTTCCTTCCAGATGCCATAGGTTTTTAAATGAATATACCAGTACCAGGTGGGAGTTACTGACAGGGGAGGCTCCAGTTAGCCCCCAAACAAAACAGGCTATTGTCATGGGTCTTAACTGTATACTAGAGGTAGATGATAAGATGATACAAAGATACCACGCATTATGATGCAAGATACAGAAGACAAACTGCAACCAAGATGGATGCTCCCTCCCTGATGGCTAGCATTCATGGTGCCAGAAGTTGCTAGGGGAGAAAAACTATCAGTGTTTTTAAGCTGTAGTTCCTGCACACGACAACACTCACCTGTCAGGCAAAAATCCACCTAATGGTGCAATAGTGACATGACTGAGGGGAGAGGTTAAGTCTCTCAAACCATAGAAACACTGAGTTCCTGTTTTGTTTTGTTTTAAGATTTATTTGTTTGTGTGCATGTGTGTCTATGGGAGTGTATGTACACATATGTGGGCATGTGTGAGTCTGTGCATGAAGGCAAGAAGAGGGTGTGTGGGGGGGGTCCTTTGCTACTCTCCATTTATTCTTTGAGGCAGGGCCTCTCCTTTAAGCTGAGGCTTGTGTTTTCTCAGCTCTGCTGAAAGCCAGCAATCCTCCTGTCTCCCATCCTCTTACAGGCATGTAGGAAATACATCACTTATACTTAGGTGCTGGGATCTGAACTTTGACCCTCACAATTGCACAAGAGCTCTTAAATACCATCTCCTCAGCTGCCACACGGATCCTTTCTTAAACACAGAGCCATGGAGGAATGACCCTGTAGCTTTATCTCTTATGCAGCTTCCACAGTGAGAGGCACTGCCTCGCACTTAAACCTTGAGTTCTGTATCTTGTGGAAGCAATTAAGGCCTCTCTTGTCATTCTGTAAAGTGGTGGAGTTAGCAGCATCCGAAGGTCTTCAGTTAAAATTCAAGCGAGGCTCTGTTCTTTTCTCGCTGTCTCCTGGTCTTATCCAGCCCCATGATTTTCATTTAGTTCTCTCAGATTTGGGCTGCTACACAAATGATTGCTGGTGCTGGAGCTAACATACACAGCCTGCCCCACGGACTCCACTTGATGTAATTCTGCATCGTCCCCAGTAGGAAATGCAGTGTCAGGATCTTCTATACTTCAAAGGAAAAAAAAAAAAAAATGAACACAAATCTGGGGAGGGGGAAGAAGAGCTGAGGACTCCTCAGCTTAGCAATTCCAGGGGTAGAAGTGGCTCTAAACTTGCTGGAATCTGATGCTAAAAAGAATTTGTTTCAGAAGTCAGAAAGATGGTTAAAAGCACCTGCTGCTCTTGCAGAGGGTGAACCAGAGTTCAGGTCCCAGCAGCTATGCCAGGTAGCCTGCAGCTTACAACTACCTGTGGCTATAGCTCTAGGGGATTTGCGTCAATGCAAATTGATTCTTATCCTCTCTCTCTGTCTCTCTCTCTCCCTCTCTGTAAATAATGTTTTGTGTATCATAGACTGGCTTCAAACTACAATCCTCTTATAATTGCTTCCCAAGTTCTTGGCTTGTAGACGTATGCCACTGTGCCTGGTAAGCTTTGTAAAGTATTTAAGGTATTTATCTGTGTATTAGTTTTCAGGGTCTCTACATGAATATATATATACACACACACATACACATACATACATATATATGCACATATACATATATACACATATATGTATACATATATACATTTATATATATACATATCTGTGTGTATATATATATTCCTTATATATAACATTCCTTGTATAATATATATATCTTTTTATATTATACATTCTACAATATATATATATAACTTATATAGATTATAATATAAAAGGAAATGTTTTAGATTGACTTGGAAGACAGTATCCGAGCAGTCCAAAAATGGCTGCCCACACCCCAGAGAGGCTGCAAACCTGGCAGCTGCTCAGTCAGTCCACAGACAGGTCTGGGTGCCTCAGATGTCCCGGCGAAGCTGAAAACATGGATGTTCCCAAGACAGTCACTGATATTTAGTCAACAGGAGAAGGTCAAAGAGACTGGGCTCTCATGTCAGAAGGGGATGACAACAGCAGAGACAGCCACTACCAGGAAGAAGCAGAAAGGGACAACTGACACAGCTTTTGCCTCGGACCTCTTTCTACCTTGGTCCCTATAGGAAGTTGCTGTCCACTCTTACAGTGAGTACCCACTTCTTCAGTTTCTGATAGTAACTAAGTCGGAGTTAGGATTCGCCTTCATTGTCAACCTAGCTAGATTAATAATCACCCAGGAGATGGACAGGGCATGCCTCTTGCTGTATTTGTGAGGGTGTCACCAGAGAGGAAGACACACACTTAAAGTAGATAGAGCTACCTCATGGTCTGGAGGCCCTGACAGAATAAACGCTACCAAGGAGTCCTGCCTTCCCTTGCTGGGTTATCACGTAAACAGCCCCCACACAGAGAACTCTCTGAACCCAAATAAATTTGCCTGTCACAGTTGGCTTTAGTTGTCAAGTCCACTAAACCTAGAGTCACCTGGGAAGAGGAAACTCAGCTGAAGCATCTCCTACGTCATATGGGTCTGTGGGCATATCTGGGAGGCATTTTTTCTCCATTGCTATTGACATAGTAGGTCCTAGTACACTGTGGGTGGTGTCATCCCTGGGCAGGTGGGTCCTGGGAGATATAGGAATGAGCCAATAAAGAGCATTCCTCCACGGTCTCTGCTCCAGGTCTCGGCCTGCCTTGACTTTCCTCACTGAAGGGGTATAACCTACAAAATGAAATAATCCCTTTCCTTCCCCATATTGTTTTTGGTCAGTGTTTTATAACAGTAGCAGAGAAGCAGGCTAGCTCATCACTCTTCCTTAGGATGCTCTCTAGTCAAGCATGCTATCACAATGGCGTGAGAGGTAAATACCACAGGTGCTTCCACAAATACGCCTTTCAGAGACTGCAGAGATAGCCCAGCGGTTACGAGCACCGAGTGCTCTTCTTGGTTGATTCCTAGTCCCCGTGTCAGGTGGCTCACGACCAACTGGAACTCCATCTCCAGGGCATCTGACTCCTTCTAGCTTTTGCGGGTACCTGCAGACATGTGGCGAAAGCGTGCACATGCACAGGTGAGCACAAACACATATGCGTGTGTGTATACTCACGTACACACATACACGCACACACACACACACATACGCGCACACACGCATACACGCTAATATACTTTTGGTATACAGAAAATAAACATACATTGATAACTCATTGTTTGAACATAACAGCTGAACAATTGCTGTCGTAGAAACACTTTAACGTGTCTTCCCCCTAAAGAGGAAAAGAAACAAAACAAAAGAAACAACAGCAATAACAAAAAAAAAACCAAAAACAAACAAAAAAATGGAGGGCAACTGGATTCCGGCAAATATGAAATTATCCTCGAAAAAGGGCTAATTATGTTTTCTCTACAAAGAGAAGACAGAACGTTTAGATGTAGAGGAACAGATTTTGACATATATACACACAAAAGAAAATGGCATGCAGCTGGTTTTGATATAGCTTGTGCTCGCTTGACAGTTTTATCAGCCCTAACAATTAAAAAGTCAGCAATTATTATTTTCCAAGCACTGAGTTGAAGGAGGGGGTGACTGCCGGGGTTAAGCAAAATCATCACTCTTTTAGACAAATAAGATGAATTATCTCCCCCAGAGGATTTCTTCAGTCTTTTTTTTTTTTTTCCTTTTGTTCAAAGATACCTTTCACGTAACTGTGTTCCTTTCAAAAGCTCCCTGCTGTGGCCACTGCAGCTTTAAACTCTTTGTTGAAATTGTACCGGTTAGAGAAATAAACAGGCGTTAACATGCTTGAGTGAAAACAGGAGAAATAGGCAGAATCGGCCCTGAGTAGGCATGTGGAAGATGGAAGAAGGCTTACCAGATGTGGGCCCTTTGGCAAGGTGCTGTGTGTGGGTTCATGCCTCAGAAGAGGTAGGATGAATATCCATGACCAAGGGGATTTGTTACATGACCTGGGCTGGGTGGTCCAACAAAGGCTGTCTGCACACTGGAGAGGCTGAGAACTCAGTCCATGAAGCGGATGTGTCAGCTGCCCCAATTTGGTGATGAAGGCCAAAGACTTTCTGGAGAGACACTGGTCTTCATTCCACACTGGAAGGCTGAAAAGGCTAGGTCTCCATGCCAGTGAAGGATGGCAGCAACCGGAGCAGCAGGGGAAGTGTAGATGCACTCACCAGCAGAGAGTGAAGATACGTAAGCCAAAGACAATAGCTTTTCCCAGGGAACTCCTTACATGTGAGCTACACTAAAAGAATGCTAATCACTTGGAGGGGAAATCTTCCTCTTCAGTTAATCCTTCCCAGAAAAGCCTATATTATAGAACCCTCCAGAGGCATGTCTCACCATTGACTCCAGATCCAATCAAGTTGACAAGAAGATTAACCAGCACATTTAGCAACTGAATTATAAACGGGAAAACACATGATTTACCTAATTGATGTGAGGTTCTAATTCAAGGTCAAATGAAGTGATTGCTGTAGCTCTCTAGTGAGGGTGCTCTGTGCACCCACACATAGGAACAGACTGTTCGCATCACAACCAGTAACATTGAAATAAGTACCTTCCAGGAACATCCTCCAAAAACCAGAACCTGCCCCCCAACTCACCCACACATTGCAGCAGAGGACTTGGGTTCAAATCCTCAGCAGGCACATTTGAAAATATACAGACATAGTAGCTCATTCTTGTAATCCTAACCCCCCGGTGAGCAGAGACAGGAAGCTCTCTGGGTTCTTGGGGCTTGCTGGCAAACCAGTTTAGCCAATCAGTGACTTCCAGTTTCTATGAAAGCTCTGTCTGAACACATAAGATGGTGAATAACTAAGGAAGACTCTCAGCATTGACACTGGCCCCCACGTGTGTTGACACACACACACGTGAACTATTTTGTACACCCACTCCAGCACATACAACTACACAAACATGTCCACACACGAAGAGGAGGAAAGAAGTCACATAACTTGAAGACAGAGAAGGAATTTTTTTTTTTGGGTCATGCATCTAAGAATAAATGGTGTGGGGCTGGAGAGATGGCTCAGTAGTTAAGAGCCCTTGCTGCTCCTGCAGAGGGTCTGAGTTAGGTTCCCTATAGCAGGACGCTATAATCTTTTATCCTCAATTTAGGGAAGGAGAAAGGGAAGATAGAAATCTTCACTGCTTTTTACAAGTGACCTTAATCCAGAAAGAGAGAAAGGTAGAAATCTTCACAGCCTCTTTTTAGGCTGTTCTAAGCTTGAATCTCTCCAACAGCAACTCAACCAAGAAACGACCAACCAATGCCCACCTGTCTCTCAGGTCTTCAGAACTTTTATGTTCTAAGCTAAAAGTTCCCATAAGCCCATGCGGCATGCAATCCCAAAGACAAGCTACAGGTGCCAGAACGACTACACCCAACCAAATTATAGCCACCTGCATCAAGCATTCCAAACCCAACTCGTAAACAACTCTACTACAGCTGGAGTGGGAACACAAACCTCTAGTGACTAGTCAGTTAAATCAAAAAGCTTTTCTTAACATAAAAATTCCAAGTGTTCCTCTACAGTTCCCAGCAACATTGTCAGGTAGTGCACAACTGCCCAGGTCTAGGAGATCCAACGCCCTCTTCTGGCCTCCTTGGGCACTGCACTCATGTGCACACATCCGCACTTGCTCATAGTTTACAATAAAATGAATCTTTAAAAAGGAATGCATGTTGTTTACTCAATGAAAAGAGTACAGATGCATTTTTCCTCCCCCTTTCTGTGTTGGTCTATTTAAATGTTAAGAAAACTCATCTTGTCTAATGAGTAGAAGAGAACAGAATTAAAGAGTCACACAGTACTGTCTGAAAACACTACTATTGATATAGTACGATCAAAATGAATCTGCCTGTTTGCACTCTTCATTGCATTTTTCAAATTGAAAGCACAAACTCCAAATGTACCTGAGTTTCAAAAAGAGTCACTATTCAGTGCTTAGAGCGGATGTTTTTCTTTTTCCAACTCTGAGATCATTGTTCAAAGCCCCAGAAGGTACTTATTAGTTTTTCCTTTGCACAAGATGTGCTATCCAATGAATTAGAAGAATGAGTAGGTTGTCTATATTCATTTACTTAGGTATTATTCTTTACAGTTTTTAAAATATATTATACATTTTCATTAAAATATAGTTATATCACTTACCCTGTCCCTTTTCTCCCTCCAGTTTCTACCAAGTCCTCTCCCATGTCCTCTCCTTTTCAAAACAATAGCCTCCTTTATTATTATTGTTATAAAGATGTGTATGTATTTATAGGTAGGCACAAGTACATAAACACAGTCCGCTGAGTCCTTTTTCTGTTGTTTATATGTATATGGTTTCAGGGACAATCGAGTTGTATTGGATAATCAATTAGGGAGCTCATTCCTGGGAGAGGTCAGCTCTCCCTCTCTCAGCAGTCATTAGGCGCCTGTAGTTCTTTGTCTAAGGGTATGACCCTATGAGGTTTCCCCCCTTCTGCGTGAGCATGTCTATTGATATTGCCATTGTTCCAATCTTGTTTATGCAGCTATTTCTAGGAGGGACTGTTTCTCAGCAGACTTCCTGGTATTTTAGCTCTTAAGCTCTTTCTGTGATGTTTCTTAAGCCATAGATGCAAAAGCCATGATAGAGATGTATACACTGGGGCTGGGTTCCCCACAATCTGTTAACCTGTGCAATGGTTCTAGTTGTAGTTTTCTCTAATTCATGTGCTGTGGAGAGAAGCTTCTGTGATGAGGAACGATAGCTGCACTTACCTGTGCGTATAAGTTTAGAAATGATGCTGGTCTAGCAAAGTGGCAGCCATGAGTTGCTTTCTAAGATACATGACCTCACTAACCCCAGGACGTTGTCTAGATTTCCAGAACCAGGCACGATTTCCCTCCTGTGGAGTGGGCTTTAAGTTCAACTGGACAACTGTTGGTCACCGCCAGTATGTGAGTGCCACTTATTGCACCTTTGCAGTATCTTGCATTGTTGGTTTTTATTGTGACTCATATCTGTTGAAGATGTGTAGGACTATTAATTGCTTCCTTCCTTTGGCAGCTTGCATAGTGTTTTCTGATACCATGGAAGATAGACCTCAGGAAGGAGGCTCTCAGATAGACCCAGATTGGATCATGAGCAATATAGGCTTACCTTCAGTCTCTGAGAGGCAACCAAGGATAACAACAATGGTCTATGCTGTTTTATGAGTCAGTTGGACTACTCTGACCAGCTGTTCAAAGGAGATTTTTTGTGTCTATGTCTGGTATTGGAAAGAGAAGGAGGGACAAGGGACAAATAACACCAAGGGTGCTTGATAAAGCCTCAAGGAATCATATTATTTATTTGCATAAAAATTATACTATGTCTGTGTATGAGTATATATATATATATATATATATATATATGTATGTATATATATGCACACACATATATACATATGTATATACATATTTTTTTCCAGCCCAAATATATATGGAAGCTATGCCACTTGGGGCTGACAATCTGGCAATGCTCCCCACAAGAACCATGGATTTACTTCCATTTTATTTATGTGTGTGTATGCATATTGAAAATACAGCATTTGTGCGCAGGTGCTTGCGAGAGCCCTAAGAGGGTATTGGATATCCTTGAGCTGGAGTTACAGATGGGTGTGAGCTACCCAATTTGGATGCTGAGAACCAAACTCAGGTCCTCTGCAAGAGCTGTCTCTTACTTAGCTGTGATAAAACACCAAGATTAAAATCAACTTTGAGAGTTGTATCATAGTACAACTTGTTGACCATCATCCAGGGACTCAAGACAGGAACCTGGAGCCAGAGGCTAATGCAGACGAGTGATGCTTACTGACTTGCTCCTTGTGGTTTCCTCACCCTGCTTCCTTATGGCACTCAGGACCTTGAGCCCAGAGAAACCATTCCGTAATATGAAGACCCAAACCAAGTAGAAGTACTGTATTCTACAAATAATTTCTTGCCTGTATTTCCAGTGTGAGTAAAAGAAAGCCCGCGTGAATCAAATTTTATATATTAATGTCACAATTGTTTTATGGAGTAAGTTGGAAAGTTTCAGTGTGTGTTTAATTAAAATTTGTACTTATTATTATTCAGGTATATGTGCATGTGGGCATGTACATTCCACGGTCAGGAGACAACTTGCAGGAGTTAACCCTCTTCTTACATTTTGTTTTTGAGGCAGGATCTCTCCTACTGTTTCTGCCTTTCTATGTGCACCCCACACTAACTGGTCCACAAGCTTCTGGTTGGCTCTCCTGAGCCTGCCTTCAGTAATGGGATTACAGATGTGTATTAGCACATTCAGCTTTTTATGTGGGTGCTTGGCTTCAAACTTAGGTCAGCAGGCTCGTGTGACAAGTGCTTTTATCCTCTGAGCCATCTCATCAGCCCCTGAATTTATATATGTCAATTAATAACACAAACCATTAACCAAATGAAAACACAAGAGTCACTGGCAGTAGATATCTGGTGAGGCAACTCAGAATTTCCTAGATGTCTGTTCACTACTTTAGAAGAGTGATATAAACCCACTTCTCATTCTCTCTCTCTATTAGAGTGTTGAATGGCAGTTTGAGCACAGGACTAAGGGAGACCATCTTTGAAGCCTTATGTAAGTTCAGCTGCTTGCAAGGTTTTTATCCTGCATAGATATTTAATTCTAGGTTTCTCTTTCAGTGGGGACTTATTGCAGGCTCTGTTGTGTGCTGCAAGGGACAAGGCTTTAGGAGTAGAGT
This sequence comes from Cricetomys ansorgei, assembly GCA_026225945.1. NCBI lineage: Eukaryota > Metazoa > Chordata > Mammalia > Rodentia > Nesomyidae > Cricetomys > Cricetomys ansorgei. The sequence goes on along the minus strand of JAMJFZ010001012.1, from coordinate 2,009,312 downwards.
GGGAACAAGGCTTTCTGCTTGAAAGAAAATCATCAATATTCTTGGTATGACCCAAGGTACATTAGAAATTTTCCACTGGATTGCCTTGTATAGCGAGCTGTCTTCCTGGTGTAGGTAAGTTCTTCTGAAGTTCTGCCCAAGTCTTTGCAAATTCCTGAAAGTAACAAGATTCACAAGCCTTTCCCGAGGTAATGGAAGAAGTAAATGACTACTGGAGAAGTCAGTCTCCAGATAGATTCTCTGACCTGTTGAACTACCTGAAAGTTGTGCAGAGAGCTTCAAAGTTGTAGCTGCCATGAGTCATCACCCATACCCTGTTTGGTAATGTAGCTGCCCTTGAGTCCTCTTTGTTCTTGAGAACCCCAATAAACTCACTGGTTCACCAAGATGGACTTCTGTAGAATTGTTACTTTGATCTGTCATTAACTATCTGTTGAGTAGACAGTTGTTCACATCCTAGGAAACTGTAACCAAACACTTCCTCATGCATTCCTTAAAGTAGTTGTCCCTCAGACACAGAAAATTGTAGCTATAAATTTGCCTGATAATTCACATTCAATAATAGTGGATCAATTGATTGCAGTTATTAGCGAACATGGAATGTATGTGATTCATCATTTTGTGTTGTTGTATAACTCACTGTCACAAATTAGAGGCTGAAAAAAACCATAAAACCAATTACCCATTACCCTTCAGTTTGGAGATTTAAAAAGTCAGAGTTGACAGCCTAGGCAGGGCATTTCAGATAGCTGGGATAGTGAGGCAGGAGGACTGAAAGCTGAAGACCCGCCTGGGCTTAAGCATGAGTAAAAATTTCCATCCTGAACTGTCTGATGAAATCCTATCTCCAATAAAAAAGAGGGCTGGGGTATGGTTGAGTGGTGGACGACCTGACTACAATCCCTCAGTGTGGTTATGGCTCAGAAGTAGATTACTTGCCAAACCCAGGGATAAGCTGGATGAATGGTTCAATAGAAGAGCTTTGTCTAGCACCGACCAGTGATGGGATGGGCGGCTCAATTGCTTATCAGAATATATCACTAAGGACTTGGAGCATGACTTGACGGTAGAGAGTTGGTCTAGATTGTCTAGCGAGGGTCTGGGAGGCACTGATCAATGGTGTAGTGAAGGAAGGTAAGAAGGAAGGAAGAAAGGAAGGAAGGGAGGGAGGAAAGGGGAAGATAGAGAGGAGAGGAAAGGGAAGAAAGGAGTCAGAGGGTGAAGAAACAAAGGCTGGGGAAGGTAAATGGAACAACAGTGCTTCATTTTTCTGGAAGCTACCAGAGAGTATACATAGCCTTCCCCAGCTTCAAGAAGCTGCCTATGTTCCTTACCCCATGACCCCAAATCATTGTCTTCGTCCCCTCTATTGGCTCTCTAACTCATATAAGTCTTTGTGTGATGACACTGAACCCATCAATAATATCTAGAACAATCTACCAATCTTAAGACCTTTAACTTAATGGCATACCCAAAGCCCCTTTGGCTAAGTCAGGCCATGCATTTTATAAGTTGAGGGGGTGAGGCTGTAGATATCTTTGGGAGGCAACCATTGAGCCTATTGTATGTGCCAAAGCATAGTCTCAAGGTACAGAATCTAAAATCAACTTGATTTTTTCTACGAGCAGAGAAGGGTTTAATTATAAAAGTTTGATGCAGTTTTTATTGCTGGTTATTCAACATCATATATTTGAAGAACAGTTGCTAAAATCACCTCCTCCTTAGACTGAGAACCTCTTGAATTCAGGAAGTGGCACTAGCTAACACAATCTTGGTGGAGCCAGGCCTACCACATACTAAGTGGCCACTAATTGCTTCTTAATGAGGTGATATCACTTTCTACAAGGGAGGAAGTGGAGATAGTCAGGAAAATGGATGCAAGCTCATAAAGGAAATAAACCCACATTTTATCTTCCATAGCATAAATCGCTTCCTATTCTTTTGCAACGTTTTTGTTTGTTTGAGGTTTTTGGTGATTGGCGATAAACTGTAGAGCACGTGACAAAGTGCTTATCCTTGCTAACGGGAATAGAGTGAACCCAAGACCAGCACGTGCAGCTTGGTAAGACTCTGTCTCAACATTAACTCGTAAATAGAGGGATGAGGATGAAGCTCAGTGGTAGAGCTTTTGCCTAGATAACTTTATTGGGGGGGATGGAGGGCAGAGCACCTCCCTAAAATTCCCCAGTGAGTGAGCGGCTAGGGGTATAGCTCGGTAGTAGAGTCCTTGCGCAGAATCCCCTAGTCAGGGGCTAAGGATGTGGCTCTGAGATAAAGCCTTTGCTTCCCATCCCCCAGTTAGAGGATGGTGGTGTAACTCAGTTGTAGAACACAGGCTTAGAATCCCCCAAAGAGGTGGGGGAGTATGTCTCAGCGATAGAACACTGGCTTAGCATGCATAAACAAGTGCTCTATAACTGAATCATACAGCTTAGTGGTAGAGTGCTTTCTCCACAAGTGATCAGAGACTGTATCAAGTTGACAAAGCTCACTAGGACAGACTTTATCTTCAAATGGTGAGTCAAAACAACCCCCCTCTTCCCTGGGTTAGCCTTTACCAGATATTTGCTCACGGCAATAAGAAAAATATGCTCTCCTTCCCTTCTATATCCCCAAACATCTAGATTTAACCAGTCCAATAAGATCATACATGATCCAATAAAGATCGTATATGGAGTTTTCCACACCAATAACTTTGCAGTCTTCTGACAGGAGGAGGATACGAGCCAGATGCTACATCTGAAAGCACACCTAAGCCTTGCAAGTCAGACATCCTTATTTGCATGAACCCTTAAAAAGCCCCGACTAGCCCTTTCAACTTTCCTTGATCAGCCAACCTAGCAAGAGCATCATAGCGTCCATTAAAGTCTTGGAGTTTGGGCTGATTCAGGATTTCTACACTTCAAAGGCACTTTTGATGAGGGTGTTATGGGGAGGGGAGGTGGGCCCTTGGAAGAGATAAGAGTTTCTGTGGGCTACTTCTCAAACACATACCACTCAATTACATTTTTGATGTGGGCAACTTCACTCGTCACCGCTACCGGCATCTAATTTGAGGGCTCCAAGCAAGGTCTCTTAGAAGTCTGCATGAGAAAATATAAGGCATTTCCATTTTACTGTGCCATAGAGCCCTTTGTTCCTTTTCCTAAGGTAAATTCTGGTGGTGGCAGAGAAGAGCAAAGGGCTAGCTAGCGCTTGAGTTGCTTAAATGACAGAAACTGGTTTGGTATGAGGTCTGGAGGCTGGAAGTTTGAGATGGACATGTAAACAGTTAGTTCCATCAGAGGCTTGACCTGTAGCTGGCCACGGTGTTCCTGTGTCTACACACCTTTTGTGAATGTGTCTGTTTCCTAAGCACACTTCTTATAAAGCCAATAGATTTATTGGGTTATACCCAACTTAATGCCTTAATTTTAGCATATTAACTCCTTGAAGACTATTATGAAATTATTTCTTCTGCATTGAAGGAAGTGAAACCTGCAAAGCCCGAGAAGTGAATAAAACTCACAAGGCTCAGGAAGTTCCCCCAGACTTACAAAATTCGTAAGGCCCTTCCCCAAGGCTATATAATCAGTAACCACCACCTGGAAGAGGAGACTCTCTGAGCATCCCATCTGTCTACAAGTCCTGTAAAGCATTCCAGGAATGCAGCTTTTGTGAGTTATCACTCAAGCTGAATGTAGGTTTTTCCATAATGTGGCTGAGTTATCTACACTCCTACAATTAACCCCTCACCCACATCCCTGCAAGTAACCCCAGAAAACACAGTGGTTCACCAAGTGGGTGGACTTGTTTCACTGGTGCCCTGTCTGTGTTTAAGATGTTTGTTCCCATCTCCCCAGGAAAGTCAAAGAAGATCTTCTCTCCAAATGCAGTTGTTTTGAGGTACTGGAGTTAAAACTTCAATGTATGAATTTAAAGAATCAAATACAGTTTGGCCTTTATGTACTTGTACCTTCTATAAACAAACAAGTTAGTTTTGCCTGTTTGTTTTAAGTGTGGCATTCATGTTCCCAGAACATTTGTTAACCATCTCTGAGAATGTATTGACTCTTGGGAAAGGCAATTCATGCCAACAGCAAAGCCCCAGATGCCAAAATATCAGAATGAAAAGACACGCTTAGTATCATGGGACTCACAGTCAACATATTCTACAAACCATTGATTAGCTTGAGAGACTGGGCTAAGAGCTTTCTGCTCAGTAGATTGATACCCTATGCCTAGAAACCATTAGAAGGGTCTGGTGATAGCTAATCTTCATCGCCAACTCGATTGGATTTAGAATTAAGTAGGAGACACACTTAGAGGATTGTATTTGAGAACATTTCCAGAGAGGTTTAACTCAGGATGAAAGATTAGCCCTGAAAGTGGGCAGGGCCATCCATCGACTGGGACTCCAGCCTGAGTCAGGAGGAGGTAAGCTGGATACCAGCATTCATCTCTCTCTGCTTCCTGACCGGCTCTCTTATGGTCTTCCCATCATAGTGAATTGTACCCTGGATCTGTTGGCCTCAATAAACTATCTTCCCTTAAGTTACTTCTTATCAACTGTTTAGCCACAGCAATAAGAGAAATAACTAAAACAAGTCATAGGGAGCTGGTAGCACAATAGGTACCTAGAAGCTGCTTTTGTTTAAAAGTATTGACTTCTTCCTTGGGCCCACAAGATAACTAAGACTAGGAGAAAAGTCCGGCATTATAACTGGCACGACGGAAATGAAGATATTCTAAAGAGTTGCTTGTGTCCCACAATCTATCAGATCACTGAAATGATGGGCACCAAGAAACTGGAATTCCCCCACCCTTCACCCCAGAAAAAAATCATGCTGAAGAAGGAAGAGGCTGAAGCCTGCCCTCAGCCAGGGAGCTGGGAGGGTCTTATCTCCTGCAAAGATATTTCACACAGTTCTAATCATTTGTCAGACTGCTTTGCAGGACAAGTGAAGACTAGAAAATGACAAGTCAGTGGTCACCTTGACCAGGACTGCTTCAGTGGACATATCCCTGGCCCTCTGTAAATGGTAATCTCACTCCAGGACCCTGAAGATAGGCTAGAGGAATGTCCCTCAATCTCTTTGTCACTTTTCCAGGATGGCCACCTTGACTAGATCTCTTTTTCCTGGTCTTTACTATTAATTTGTCTGTTTTAATTGTATTTTCTAGGACAACGGCCACACCTGGCTTTGTGGGGTACAGACTGTGACCCCAAAGTTAGCAACAGCACAAGTTTGCTTCTGTCCCCGTGGTTTCGGGTCCCTTGCTTACCTCTGCATGTGTACATGTTAGCCACTCAGGGAGTGTCTGTCTGAGATCCAGTGACACCTGTTGTGTCTCCTTCCTTCTCAAAGATGAACGCACGGAGATGAGTCACCGTGACACCTTACTGTCAGCACGTACAGCGTCTCTTTTGGAGCCCCCCAAAGATGCCTGAAGATCTCCAGCCATTGTCCTAAATCACAGTCACCTTGAATTACAGGAACGCAGACAGAGCACTGCATGATGAATGACATCCCAAGCAGGAGCAGTTGTCATATGAGAGCAAGCTTGTCACCTCAAGCAACAAGGACTTTGGGCCTTTGTAGAACCAGAATAGAGACCCTAACCAACAGACCACAGCTTGTCTGGGACTGCGTATGTATGCACGCCTCTCATCTCTGTCCAAATTCTCCCTCTATTTAAACCCAGGCCAATGTCAGTGCCCTGGAAATGGGCTTGGGGTCACTGGCCCCCTTTACCTGTTCCTCTTCTCAATCTTCACACCAATCGAATCTCCTTGCTCTGCTTTGTGTCAATGAATCACCACTTCAACGGGTGTATTGAGGTCAAGTGGCCAGGTCTACTCTTTTGGGTAAAAGCTAGGTGTTTTGTCACATGCCTATTACCCCAGCACTCAGAAACAAGAGGCTGGAGGACCACTATTTCAAAGCTAGCCTGGGTTACCAAGTGAGACTATGTCTCAAAAACTCAAAAAACAAGCTGGGTAAATATAGCTCAGATAGTAGAGTATTTGCCTAGTAAGCAAAAAAAAAAAAGTCCTGAGTTCTATTTCATATTTTATCTCTTTCTCTCCAGATCCCTCTGAGGTAAGATTATGATCCCATTTTACAGCTAAAAGGACAGACTTCAGAATGTTTGCTCCAATTACTGAAAGACACTCAGAAGAAAAATAATGTGAGCACAGATCTGTCTATACTGAAAAGCCAGGATTCTTCCTCAGTCACTAGGGATCTGGGGACAAGTCCCCAGTGTACGCGGAAAATGAACTTAACTGTTCACCAGGTGAAAGCATTTCACTCGCTAATAAGTCACTTTGTTTCTAGGCGTGTAAATAAAGATTTCTTAGAGACATTTTTGACTCACCACTAATTAAATGGCGTGGGTAACATCCAAAAAAGAATGAGCTTATAATTTCCACTTTTTAAATTTTTAATGGATAAATAACAGCCGTATTCTTTATTTATCCAGCTTAAAAATGTTAATGAATGGCTCCCTTTCTAATTGCAAAACTGAGTGTTTCAGAGAGCCTGACACCTCCTAAGTATTGAGCTGTGAGGTTTCCTGTGCTAGTTTTCTATAAACATAGGAATTGAGTAATTACGGTCCCTGCTATTCATTAAAATTCGAAATTAGATAAACAATAAGCAGAAAAGTGGAGTTTTTATTCATTATTATTCAGATCAAGTACTTTGCTTGTAATTTCCCCTGCTCTTTGAAAAAAGAAAATTTTTTTTCCTTTGTGTGCTATCCCGTCTTACTGAAAATACCATGTTATAGAAACTTTCTTTCCTCTTCAGATTTTACTTTCTTTAAAAGAATTATCTTCATTCATGTGTATGTGTGTGCACATACGTGCAGCTCCTGGGGAGGCTAGAACAGGTGTCGGATCCCCTAGAGCTGGAGTTACAGGCAGTGTGAGATGTCACGTGGATGCTGGGAACTGAATTCAGGTCCTCGGCAAGAGCAGCAAGCACTCCTAACCACTGAGCCATCTCTCCAGCCCCCAAATTTAACTTTCTATTCCCAAGCGAGCCATGTTTGTGTAGTCTGAGAGTATCATAAAAAAACAGAGGCCGGAGGTTGTAAGAATTCTAGTTCTGGTTTCAGATCACCAGCTTGCAATACCCAAGTCACTCCCCTGCATTAGGCTTTGATATCTTCATCTGGAAAAAAAAAAAGTAATTGACACCAGATGCTGGTTGTTCAGTCTCATCACCACCCCACCCCCTGCCCAATCCCCATGCATATTTGGGACTGTGGGCCAGGTGCTGTCTTAGGTGCTGAGGTTCTCACGGTAAATGAGAAATGAGAGGAGCTGTTTGTGGCAGTGGTATGTAGCAGTTTCTTCCAAAACAAAACGTTCTGTCTTGGAGAGAAGTTCTTTAAGATGCAGGATATTCTAAGGGGTGAGGGCAGAAACATTCCATCCCTCAGGGAAGCTTGTTAAAATAACTCAAAACATCAGAAAGTACCTGAAATTGACCAGGCGCACTAATCCCCTCCCTCCCAAGCTTATATAAGCAAGAAGAACTACTGGGAGATGCTACGAGACAAGCTGAGCTGTCTAGAAGAGGCTCAGACCAGCTGAGCTGTCAAGCAGAGGCTCAGACCAGCTGAGCTGTCAAGCAGAGACACCATGCAGCCTGTAAGTTGCGCGGTGGGTTCCAGATTGCCAGATTTTGCGAGCTGTCATCCATATTATGGTGTGCTTTGGTGATAAAGCTGTCTTTGAGTCATTTCACCCATGCTCCTATAAGTAACCCCTATAAAACTTACTCATTCACCAAGTTGGACTTTAGTGGTAACTTTACTTTGGTCTGTTGTTGATTTGCTCTCTGGGGTGAGTCGATGTTTGTTCATATCTCTCCAGGATTGGTGTCAAGCAATAGATGGCACAGGCCTGCTATTATAGCACTCAGGAACTGGATGCCCAGGGCATCATGAGTTCAAGACCAGCCTGGCTGTACTAATAGTCTCACTCAAAACCACACAAACAAGGCTAGGAATGCAGCTTGGTTGGTAGAGTGCCTTCCTAGCCTGCACACAGAACTGGGTGCTCGACATCACAATAACCTGTAATCCCAACACGCGGATGCAGGAAGAGGAATTCCAAGTCTTCTTGGACTACGTAGAAAGTTGGAAGATAGCTTGTGCTAAATAAAAACATGTCTTACAAAAACCCCAGCCAACTAGCAAACAAATAATCAAGGCTGAGGAGAACAGAGGAGAGCAGAGGAAGGGAAGGAGGGAGGACAGAGGGGAGGAAGAGAAGATAGGAGAGAGGAGACAGAATAAAAGAATATAGAGAAGAAAGAAGAGAGAAGAGAGAGAGAATGAACACTTCTTAAAGACATGCTTGCAATGACTTACTAGGTCTCACTTCTCAATATCCATTCAATTACAAATCCTTCATTGGGTCTGTTGATGATATTGGGCCCTGTGATCTCCATGCCTGGCTCCTGAGCCCTGCTGCAATGAGAATCAGGCCTTTAAGAGACGTTTCAGATCCAAACCACAACAATGGCTGTTCTGTAAAAAAAAAAAAAATGCACCCACTTCTGTCTTTCTTCCCCACCCCCCACCTCCCTCTCTCTGTCTCTGTCTCTGTCTGTCTGTCTGTCTCTCTCTCTCACACACACACATACACACACACACACACACACACACTCTCTTTCTGTCTCTCTGTCTCTCTGTCTCTGTGCGTGTGTGTATGTGTGTGTGTGTGTGTGTGCACATGTTTGCAGAGACTAGAGGTCAACCTCAGCTAATGTTCCTCAGTGCCATCCACCTTTGCTTTTGAAGACATAATCTTCCCCTGACCTGGACCTTACCAAGTAATTAGACTGGTTTGTCCCTGTTTCCATGTCCCCATTGCTGGGATGGGACTTGCAAGCCCATGCCGTCACACCTGAATCTAATATGGGTTCATGGAATCGAACTCAGGTCCTCCTGCTCTCATAGCACTTTACCAACCGAGTCATCTCTCCAGATCCTATTGCCACTTCATATGAATCACTTCTAAGCCCTGCCCTGCATTAACTCCACTAGAGAGCTTTGAATAATGAAGCTTCCAGGAGGATCACACCAGATCGCTGTAATTAGCATCCATGGGAATACACGATATTCACAGAAGCCTGTGGGAGCCCATGGAGCCCAACCTGAATCTGACTAGGATTAAGCAGACTCAACTTTGAAGGGCTGCTCCTGATGCTTTGACCCTGATGACTTAAGACCTGTATTCCCTCGAGTAACAGGAACAGCATCAGGACCCAGAAGCTGCTATAGTGACCTTTCTGGGCAGGCTGGTCACAGGTAGACATGTTTGCAATTTCTGAGGGAATCCGAAGTGTGGAAATGGGATTTACAGTAATAGGGTCTCTAACACAACAGGCTGTGTCAGCAGGCAGTATGGCCGCAGGCTGCTGGGGAATCACAGGCAATCAGCTGCAGCAGGCTGGCGAGGCAGCTGCAGTCCACTTTGTAGCTTTTTAGGCTGGCTTTGTGTGGCTTAATGAGGCTTTCCTAGGCTCTTCTCTGCAGTCAGCTGGCAATAAGCAGGGTCGGACAGGGGAGCTGTCCAAGGCTGCCCTTTGAGCACAGGTATTTATGCTCAGAACCCCTCTGCTGTCCTCAGAGTTCGATGCAAAAAGGAAAGCAGGCTTGGGGAGATGGCTCCCTAGGTAAAGCGCCTGCCACAGGAGCATGGGGGCTTGAGTTGGTTCCCAACACCCACAGAAAATTTGCCAGTTGTGGTAGTATATACTTGTAATCCTAGGGCTTGGGAGGTGCTGAGAGGATTTTTTCTGGGGTCGTTGACCAGATAGTTCCAAGCCAGTGGGAGAGTCCACAAGCACACACATTTGTGCATATATGTGAACATGAACACCTACACGACAACGGCGGTAGCAACAAAGAGTGGAGGGGGAAATGTCACCTCTTCTTTCAAAGCATTGTACCCTGTTATGTTTGTCTTATGGCTCTGACTTACGAAAATTCTGAATCGAATTTTGACTAGCCAGTGATGAGACAGCATAGCCAAGGCAGAGCAGGCTTCTCCACTATCCATGTATCCCTCCTGTGCCCCACTTTCAGTTTAGCAGATGGTAGGTGGATGGCACTGAGCATAAATGAAACTGGACGTGGTAGCATACAGCTGCAGCCCCAGCACTTGGGAGGCGGAGGTGACAAGACCGTGACGTGGAGGTCAGCTTGTGCTACACAGAATTCATGCTGAACCTGGGCTACACAAGTAAGTTCAAGGCCAGCCTGACCATCATAGGCAGACTCTCTCTTAAAACAAAACAAAATAAGACACCAGTTAACTGACACTGGGGAGATGGTCCAGAGATTAAGGTTGCTTACAACTCTTGTAGAGGACTTGAGAACTTGAATTGACTCCAAACACCCATGGCAGGCAGTTCACAGCCTTCTGAAACTCCAGCTCCAAAGGGTTTCAATACCTGTGGCCCCTGTGGACACAGTTCTCTCTCTCTCTCTCTCTCTCTCTCTCTCTCTCTCTCTCTCTCTCTCTCTCTCTCCCCACACACACACACACACAGATTTTAAAATCAAAATAAAATGGTTTTAAAAATGAACCAAATGAATGAATAAATAAATAGCTGAAATCAAAGCTTTTAGGACAGGGGTTCTCAACCTGTAGGTCACAACCACTTTGGGGATCAAGCAATCTTTTCACAGGGGTCACCTAAGACTATCTACATATTTACATTAGAATTCATAGCAGCAGCAAAATTACAGTTATGAAGTAGAAACAAAAATAATTTCATGGTCGGGGGTCACCACAATATGAGGACCTGTATTAAAAGGTAAAAGCATTAGGAAGGTTGAAAACCAATGTTCTAGAATGTTGAGGTACTCTGTACCTAGAGGCCAAATAGAGACAGATATATTTGAGTGAGGGTATAGTCCAAGTTAACCTCAAATTCACTACTGTAGCACTGACTATCCTCTAACACATGATCCTCCTGCCTCAACTTCCCAGAGGTTGGGATTATGGTTCTGTACCACCATAGCCTAGCTTTTGGATCTGTAATTATTGAGAAGCATTGGGGACTTTCAGTAGAAGTAACTACTTGGAAGAAATAGATCACTGGTGGGATTCATGCATTTGATTGGTATGATGGTTGGTAATGACTGCCAGTCTGAAGGTATCTAGGATCACATAGAAGACAAACCTCTGAGTGTGTCTATAAGGAAATTTCTAGATTGATTTAAGTGGCATGGGAAGACTCATCCTAATTGTGGCTGTCTCTATTCCCTGGGTTGGATTCCATATTGAATAAGGAGAAAGTGAGCTTAGCAGCAACATTCATCTCTCTGCGCCCTGACTGCAGATGCAGTGTGACCAGCTGCCTCATGTTCCTACCTCCAAGTTGTGATGGACTGTACCACTTCAGACTGTGAGCCACTTATTTCCTTAAATTGTTTGTTTTTTTTTAATCAGGTATTTGATCTCAGTGATGAACAAAGCAACTAATACAAATGGATACCTTGTTCCTGGCCCCTCCTCTTCCCCTCTTTGCTCCCTGGCCTCCGCAATGCAGGCAGCCTTGTGCCCCCTACCTCCATGATTATCTGCTAGACCATAGGCCACAAAGCTACTGGGCCAACATGAACTGAGTCCTCTGAATCAGACCAAAACAACACCTTTCCTCTGCTTAAGTTGTATCTTGTCACAGTGAAAGAAGGTTGTCTAACACACACACACACACACACAAACACACGCACATATCTGAGAAGCCTCTCAGAACTGGGAGGGGACAGAGAAGAGAGGATGTTGGCGGTCTGCATACACAGAAGGAAGAGGAGGGATGTCTCAGAAACACCAAAAGAATATGTGGGAGACAGCAATTCTCAATACAAACAAGACAAAGAGAAACAGATCATCTGGAAGCTCACACTCTGACTCCAGGGCCAGGTTAAAGAGTTTGTGTAGACACTGGTAACTCCTCTCAGATGGATAGATGCAAACCCTTGCCTCTCCAGTTCTACAGAAATTACATCACAAACAAGTCAGTTGCTCAAAAGACCCCTATTGCTAATGAGCCCCAAGTGTGGGAGCTCCTTGCTCCCCTGTCTCACCTCTATGGCGTAGAAAATGTATGAATTTTAGACATAAAGAAAGCACTTTGTTTGCGATTCCATTACTCCTTCAAAAGCAAGAGTGAACATAAATTTGGAGATGAATAAGCGGCGCTCGGGAAGCCTGCCTCTCTGCTTGACTTCAATAACTTATCTCAGCGAATCCCCAGCAGAAAGCGTCTTACATACTTCAGTTCTCCAGAAGATGAGCCGCGAATGCTGGGGGATTAGGAGACAGGGGGGCTTTATTGCAACAGTGAACAAGCTGAAAATTACAAGGTAATGGAATCTCAATGGGAGGTCCTCCTACCCTGCCATTAGCTAACTCCCCCAATGATTGCTTCAGGATCAGCCCGGGGTTATATAAACTCTGCAACAAGGTTTCTACATTTTCACACCCTTATCTGGGCTTAGCCCAGAGACCATCACACCCCAAGGCAGAACTTACAACCTTCTAGAAACTTCCACCTCATGGGAAATTCTCCACAATTACCTGCTTTGAGGATGCTTCATCCTACTAGAGATGATTTCAGCTGGGGCTCCCATAGTGTATTGAGCTAAGGAGAAGCAGGGAGGTGACACCCATCTCTCTGCAGGCTGTGCAGACTTTGTGAGGTCACTGTACTGAATGACTTCCCTTCACTGGATATCTGAAACCTGATCTGGGTCCCCAGTCAAGAGAACAATGTATCCATGAATGTTCTAGGCTTTTAGGAATGGAAGCAAGAGCTCATGGACCCAAGGTGAGTTATGCAACGCCACCACTCCATGACAACACAAGATACAAACTGCATTCCAGACCACGAGTGTTGCAGGCACCTGGAACTTTCCAATGACCTCACCTGGCAGCCAGTCTTTGTTCTAGTATGCAGCTCCTCATTTAGGGATAAGGGTGCCCAGATTATGTGGTTCTATGAACCATTGTTTTATAAACTTTGGTTCATTTCGTGATCTCTCTCTCTCTCTCTCCCTCTCCCTACCCCCCGTGTGCATGTGTGTTGACTCTATTCATGGGGTGATATGCACAAATGGCAATTCACCCCAGATAGGAAACTGATAACATACCAAAGTAAATATACCACCCATATCCAACTTGGTGAACTAGAGTTTTGTTGGTATTCCTTATAGGAGTACAGGTCAGAGGTTACTCACATGAACCAAAATGCCTCAAAGGCAGCAGCTTCACCAAAAACTAGGCCCAGAATGGGTGACAGCTCACATAAGCTTTGAACGTGGAGATCAATGCAACAACATACAGGAGGTTCAAACAGGTCAGAGTGTCTTCTAAACAGCTAAGATGGTTGGAGACTCTTCCAGATTGCTCCAGTGGACTAGGTCTTCTCAGGAGCTCAGATGATCTGCCTTCCAGGTAGCTTGGCTTCTCTCAGCCTCTTCTAGGTGGCTTGGCTTGTCAGAGTGTACATCAATAGTCCTTACAGCTTATAGAAGCTTGGGAAGGAGGTGCTGGTTTCAGGGACTTCCTGAAGCTTTTGAGTTGTTTACTTTATGAGCTTAGTGAGTTTCCCTGCAAAATAGAGTGTTTCACCAATAGAGTGTTTCACCTTCAAGTTCCTTTAGAACTTCTTATGCCTTAAAGGGCTTCCCTCCAAGATGGAATGTTTGATCTCAAAGGAAACTGCTACATCACAATATATTATATGAATGTGTGTGCATGTGTGTGCACATATGTACATGCTTGCATATGCATGTGTGTGTACAGTACAGAAATTGGCTCAAATGATTATGAAGGCCAAGAACTCCCATAGTACCCTTCCATCTACAATCAGAAACAGGAAGGCCAGTTTTGTAACTCAGTCCAAGGTCAAAGGCTGAAGAAATCAAGAAGACAGACTCAATGGATGTCCTGGCTCCAACCATGAGATTTAACTCCTCCTCCTTCTACCCATTTGCTTTATTTCAGATTCCCACTGGGCTCCTTGATGCTCAGCCACACTGGTGAGGGTGAAACTTCTTGTTTGTTTAAAGATGTATGTTATTTTTTAAAAACCTCTATGTATGTGTATACTGTTTGAATATTGAATGTTTCTTAAGGCTTTCATTTTGAATTCTTGGCTCTCAACTACAGTGCTTCTTGGTATGTCATCAAACTTTAGATGTGGGTCACTGGGAATATATGATCTGGTTTCTTCCTGTCTACCAAGAAGCAAAGAGTAGCATCCCTGACATGCTTCTCCATACAATGGGAGCAGCTCTACCCTGTCTTTGCCAACACCATAAACTAAAGTCCCTGAAACCACAAGCTAAAAATGAGCCTTGCTCTTTTTAAATTGTTTCTGTCTAGAATTTTATCACAGCAATGCAAAGCTAACGGAAATGATATTTTACCAGCCATGTGGGTGTTCTCACGCCCACTCAAGTTGACACCCAAACTAACCATTATATTGTACACATTGTAGTACTTGTTAATTACTCACATTTAAACCAATTGTCCAACTTACCTAGGCTCAAATGATTTAGGTAACAACAAAGAGTTAGGATGTAGCATCTCAAGAGGGGCTGAATGTTGAACCACAGGCAAGACTAGGATGCTGGACCACAGAGAAGAGTAGGATGCTAGACCATAGGCAAGAATAGGATGCTGAACCATAGGCAAGAGTAGGATTCTGGACCACTGGCAAGAGCAGTATTCTGGGTTACAGTCAAGAGTAGAATTTATCAGGAAAAACAAAAAACAAAACAAACAAAAAAACAGTCCTAAAACATCTATAACTCCAAATTGAGGCACAAAGAAGTGGGTAGACTTCCCTCAAAGTCAGTGTGGTAGTTTAAATTTATTCTTAACTTGACAAGACTTAGAATGGCATAGGAAATAAGCCACAGGCATATCTGTATTTTCTTAGTTTAATGAAGGTATGAAGATACACGTTAATGTGGGCATCAGAGTCCATGGATCGGAGTCCCAGGCTGAATAATACTGTGGCCAAAAGCAACTTAAAGTAGAAAAGATTTTTTTTGAACTTACAGTCCAAGAGAGGCAGAGTCCACCATGGCAGAGAAGGCTTTGTAACAGCCAGGGAACAGCCAGGCGACAGGATCAGGAAGCTAACTGATCACACATTTACCTGAACATAGGAAGAAGAGATTGAGAACAGGAAATAGGGCCGGGTTATAAAACTTTAAATCTTCAGGAACAGGAGGACAAAAGATAATAGCCTTTACATTTCCTATTAGATCAGACTACATGATTACCATTACCGTGATGGCCTTTGTTTAGCTTGAGGAATCTGAGTCAAATGTTCGTGTAAATCAGAGATGCTCAACGGAGACAACTATGTGAATATAACCTTTATTCTTAGCTGCATTAATTGCTTGCCTGACTCACTAAATTCTAATTAAAACCATTCCGCCAGATGATTTTATTTTATCCTTTTCAACTCGTAATTAAAGCATTTACTGGCTGACTATCCCAAAGAAACCAAGATTCTGCCTGGTGTTTGTAGAGGCTACCAGAATAGAGGGCCCTGAGGAAAGAGCTCGGGTGTTTGTGGTTTAACTGAATCGACTCCTTGTTGACTGGACGTGATTTCGGTGGATGAGTTGACACCGCTTTGAGACATTCCAGTCAGATTTTGGATTAATTCAAGTATTCTATTCTAGCCCAGCCTGGTGGCACAAGTTTATAATCCCAGATACTAACAGTTACTATGGAAACTGAGACAGGAGAATGGCAAGTCCAAGGCCAGTCTGAGCAAATTATTGAGACCCTGTCACAAAAGGAAATGTAAAGAGATGGCTAGGGATGTAGTTCATTAACAGTCTGTTTTCCAAGAATCCCTCAGTGAGGGGCTGGAGTATGACTCAGCAGGAGAGTGCCTGCCTAGAATCCCCCAGTGAGGGGCTGGGGTGTAGCCAGAGCACTTGCCTAGGATCCCCCAGTGAGGGGCTGGGGGTGTGGCCAGAGCACTTGCCTAGTATGAAGGAAGACCCTCTCCACCATTTCTCCTCCAACCGTCCCCTTTTCATTTCCTCTACCTGCTCCTTTCTCTAAAGTCTCACTATGTAGCCCAGGCTTGCCCTAAGCCTTTGCTCTTCCTACCTCAGTCTCCTGGATGGTAGTATTTCAGATGTGTACTGTGAACACCAGGCTCCCAGGAGTTCTGTGATAGTCTTGGTATTCTGGGGAAAGTAAACCCTGGGCTGGTTATGCTGGTTATTCCCACGCTTTCCTTCCTAAGCTCTGCCTACGTTATGAAGGGCTTTCACATGGACAACCCATTGATACTGTTTAATGTCCACCTAACCCAAAGCTTGGCCCATGGATGTGCACACTGTGGGTGAGCTCAACCCTTAGGAAATGGACCTAGAGAAGAAACTCTGAAAAGAAAAAGATATAATGTCATCCCCTTCCATGCACCTGTGGGATACTTCCATTAACCATTAGCATTAGGAAGTCAGACCAGACCCAGCAAAGTGTGGGACCAGGGCGTAGTACCTGTCAAAACTGACACTCCTCCAGAAACAATTTGACACTATGCTACGGATTTTAAATGTTAATTGGGGCCCGTGCGATGGCTACCTTAGTAAAGGCACCTCCCACCAAGCCTGATGGCCTTTGATTCCCCAAGACCCACAAGGTGGACGGAGAGACCAACTCGTGCAAGTTGTTCTCTGACTGCCACATGCTTGCTGTGCATGGCTAAGCGCCAATAAACGTGCACACATTAAATAAATAAATGTGATTAAAATGTTAACTAGCACCACAACCCAGCCATTCATTCAGTCTCTAAGAATTACAACTGTGCATAGAAAACCAATGTAAGGAGCCTGCTCGGGATGGCTCAGCAGGCAAAGGCACTTCACCATGAAGCCTGATGACCTGAATCTGATCCCCAGAAGTCACGTGATGAAGAGAACTGGCTTCTGCAGGTTGTCCTTTAATGTCCACAATACTGTAGCAAGGACGCCCCCCCTCCACACTAAATAAATAAATAAATAAAATAGAAAGATAAGAGAAAATTTTTAAAGGAAGAAAACTTATCTAAAATATGAAATAACACTTACGTGTAAGTATGATTTAGTACTCTTATTTCTCATATGCTTGCTCCACCTTCCCTAAAAATACACGTAGCCTAAATGTTTAACAATAAGTCAATTTCTGAACCACTTCTGGTGCCAACCAAAGATGGCTAATAATGTTTGATGTCAAAAGCAAGAACCAAACACACCATGTCAAGTGAAATATTTAAGCAAAGTGTTTAATACATAATGACAAGTTCAAAAACAGAGTATGTGAAACTTGCCATATGCTGTAACTTAAAACAGAACAAAATATTGAAATACAAGTATTGCAGAATGGGATATCAGCTTATGTTGATGCAGTGGGTAAGGAGGAGGGTATGCATTACAAGTAACAGTCTTACTTTAATAGTAGCCTGCACCATGTGTGTGTTCATGTGTGCAATTATGTATGTGTGCACGTGTGTATACATGCATGTGGAGTCCAGAAGACAGCCAATCTTTCGTGTTGTGCCAGCTCGTTTTATGTCAACCTGACACAAGCTAGAGTCATCTGAGCTTCAGTGGAGAAAATGTCTCCATAAAATCGGGCCGTAGGCAAGCCTATAGGTCATTTTCTTAATTAGTGACTGATGGGGAGGGCTGAGCCCTTTCGGAGTAGTGCCATCTCTGGGCTGGTTGGTCCTGGCTTCTACAGGAAAGCAGGATGAGCAAGCCATGAGGAGCAAGCACCCCTCCGTGGCCTCTGCATCAACTCCTACCTCCAGGTTCCTGCCCTGCTTGAGTTCCTGCGCTGACTGCCTTCACTGATGAACAGTGATGTAGAAGTGTAGGTCAAATAAACCCTTTTCTTCTCAAGCTGCTTTTGGTCATGGTGTTTCATCACAGCAATAGTAACCCTTTTATTTTTATTTGTGTGTGTGTGTGTGTGTGTGTGTGTGTGTGTGTAGGTGGGTATGTAAGGGTTTCTAAAGGTACCCAAGGAGGACAGGACAGAAGAAGGCATCCTTGAGTTGGAGTCACAGGTAGTTGTGAGCTTCCCTATGTGGGTGCTAGGAGCTGAACTTGGGTCCTCTGTGAGAACTGTACTAGACTTTAGTTGCTGAACCATCCCTTCAGCCTGTGGTTTTGGGGGTTTTTGCTTTGCTTTGTTTTGCTTTTGTTTTTACACAGGGTTTCATACTAGCCTATATTCATGAAGTGGACTAGGCTGACTGGCCAGTGAGCCCCAGGAATCCCCCTGTCTATACCAAATTAGTGCTGGGATTAAAATTGTATGCTACTACACATAGATTTTTCACTATGTATAGATGGGTTTTAGGGATCTAACTTATGTCCACATGCTTACACAGCAAGAAGTCTGCTGACTGCGCCAGCTCCCGAGCCCATTTGTTTGTATTTTGGAAACTTTAAAAGCCTTTGAAACAATTCCATATTACCCAGCCTGGTCTCAAACCTACCACATAGCCAAGGATGACCTTGAACTCATCTGGAGCTTCTTCCCTCCACCTTCCAAGTGCTGAGATCACAGGTAAGGACAAATGGATTTTTGACACAGGCTCATGCTATGCTGCCTAGGTTGGCCTTGACCTCCAGAGCTTCAATTACCTTACTGTCTCATCTTCCTATGTAGCTAGGACTATAGCTGTTCACAGCCAGACCTGGGTAGGCTACGAAAAGTAAAAAGCATAAATTCTTGAAGATATTTTGAAATAGAGAATAAGTGTATAATTTACTATGGCAGGGCCTTGGTTTGGGAGTGATTCATGGGTTCTGATTTCATTGCTATGAAATAAGCTGTGTAACAATGAACAAGTAAAGAAAAATCATATAAACACAACAGCTCCCAGGAAGGAAAAGACGAGGAAGTCAGGAACCAGAATGTTGATTAATGTAATTCTGTACAGCTGAACTCCAGTTTCAAAGCTAAACAAAGTGACACTAAAGTTATTAAATAAAGTTATGAGCCATCTTCCCTAATCATCAGAATTTTGTGGATTTTATTATCCATGAAACCTGAAAAAAAATCTTAAATGGAAATTCCATAAATATAAAATAATTTTACATTATTTTATGGGTATATTGTTTTAATTATTCTGCTATATCACTAGTTATTGTGGTCAATATGTTGCTTCTTTTTGTTTCTTGAGACAGGGTATCACGTAGCCCAGGCTAGCCTCAAATGTGCTATGTATTGAGGATGACCTTGGATTCCCGATCTTCCTGCCTCACCTACTTGGAATCATAGGTATGTACCACCACACCCAGTGTACTGTACCTAGTTTATGAATAAAACTTTATTATAGGTGTGTGTATTTAGGAAAAAAATAGTTTATATAGGGCCCCAAGCTATTTATGGTTTCAGAGTTCTTAGAACGTATCTTTCAAGTAAGAGAGTGTTTCTGTGAGTAGAAATGTAGAGACAGAAATGGGGGTGGAGGAAGCCTGTTGTAGAGTTAGAGGTTTGGCTCAGTGGCGAAGAGTGCTTGCTGCTTTCTCTGAGGACCACTGTAGCAGTATGCTATGATCTTTTACCATCCATTTAGGGGTAGAGGAAAGAAAGAAAGAAAGAAAGAAAGAAAGAAAGAAAGAGAGAGAGAGAGAGAGAGAGAGAGAGAGAGAGGAAGGAAGGAAGGAAGGAAGGAAGGAAGGGAAAGAAAGGAAGGAAGGAAGGAAGGAAGGAAGGAAGGAAGGAAGAAAGAGAGAGAGAGAGAGAGAGAGAGAGAGAGAGAAAGAAAGAAAGAAAGAAAGAAAGAAAGAAAGAAAGAAAGAAAGAAAGAAAGAAAGAAGGAAAGAAAGAAAGATCTTCACCACTTTTGCAAGGGGTCTTAATATGGAAAGAAAGGTAGAAATCTTCACAGCCCCTTTTAGGCTGTCCTAAGCTCAAATCTCTCCAACCTTTGTTCTTTTAGGAATTATCACAGCAACCCAACCAACGAACCACCAACCAACGCCCACCCAACCCCGTGGGGCTTCAGACCTTTTATGCACTAAGCCAGAAGTTTCCATAAACCCATGTGGCAGGCAATCCCAAAACAAGCTACAGGTGCCAGAACAACAGCACCTAACCAAATTACAGCCACCTGCATCAAGCATTCCAAACCCAACTCGTAAACAACCTTACCACAGCTGGAGTGAGAACAAAAACCTAATCCATATGCCATTTTGCACTTTTACAGAAACCAAAACAACAAAAATTTCTTCCAAGTGTTCCTGTACAGACCACAGTTCAATTCCTAGCACCAAGATCAGGCAGCACACTGCAGATAACTCCAGTTCCAGGAGATCTGACTCCTCCTTATGGTCTCTGTGGGAAGAACAGGGGGTCTGCCACAGTCTTCTGACCTCTTTAGCTACCTACACCCCCATACACATAACCATACGAACACAGCCACACCCACCCACACCCACCCACACACCCACACCCAGAGAGAGGGGAGGAAGGGAGACAGGATTAAAACTAAAAGCAAATCTTTAAAAAGGAACTGTTGGCTTTGAAAGTAAACAAAAAGGAAGTAGTTTTTTTAAAGGTTGATTTCATTTTTTAATTTAGTGTATGTGTGTGTGTTGGGAGTGGAAATGTGCATGTGGATTCAGGTGCCCAGGGAGGCCAGAAGAGAGGCAGATTCCCTGCACCTGGAGTTACAAGTGGCTGTGAGCCACCTGACTTGGGTGCTGGGAAGGAACTCCATTCCTCTGCAAGAGGCACATAGGTGTGAATTGTATCCAAGCCCACTGTCTGGTGCCACGGTGGAAGACAGTAGGGAGCTTCTGTCTGTCTTTTGTAATTAGCGCCTAAAGGATCAGTCTTGCCACATGGTTCCCTGGCTCTCTTTTTCACTGCCTAGTGTTTGTGGAACTTCACCCTTCCTGTCTTGGTATTTCCAGTTGATGAGATCAACACGACCAAAATAAGTTGAGCTGTGCTGTTCCTGACCTTTAATATAGCTTGTGTCTAAGCTTTTGAATCAAGATATTTCTCTGATCTCTCAGGTCCGTAGAAGATTAAAATATGACCCTGATGTGGGGGCGGGGGGGGGGGATGGGCAGATTCTTAATCTCCAAAGCACTTGCTTCACAAGCATGGGGGCCTGAATTTGGATCCCCAGCATCCATGGAAAAGCTAGGCGTGGGCAGCAGGCATCTGTAGCCCTGGTGCTAGTGGAAGAGCAGAGACAGGCACCTGCAGCTTACTGGTCAACCAGCTTAGCTGAATCAGTGAGCTCCAGGTTCAGTGAGAGACCCTGCCTAAAAAAAATAAGGTTGGGAGCAACACCCAACATTAATCTCTGGCCACCACATGGGCACACATACACACGCATTTGCACTGTCACACAGATACACCCACATGCACTAACACACACACACACACACACACACACACACTAAACTCTTAGAGGAGCCACTCTTGTTATCCATATTTTAGATGACAATATTTTAGTCACAGGCAGTACAGTCAAGCTGTGTGTTCCAGCCTAAATTATTTCTAGCTTGCACTGCTCCATAAAGAAAAAACTTAGGCGATACACAGAGCTGGGTATCAGGTTCCATTTGGTGGCTGTATGCTTCTGGATGGGCTACTTAACCTCCCAGAGCTTCTATTTTCTCATCCAGGAAATAGGCCAAGGATAGCATCTACCTCACTGGACTCTGACGAAACAAACTGGAAACCCACGTGAGACCCTCAGCAGTCACTTCCGTCACGAATGCCGCTCTTACTACGATCATAGCCACCATGATCACTGTCACCGCCGTCACGGTCATCATCGGGCACTGTCCGCACCAACCTCAGGATTGTCACGACCGTCGCTATCATTATTGTCTAAGGCAGACGCTGCTGTTGCGGTCACCATCACCGTACCGTCAACGTCACTGTCAACGCCATCGTCATTCGTGTCAGGACTGTCGTCACCATCGCCCCGCCGTGATGGTGGTATTGCTTTCATCGCCGTCGCCCTTGTCATCGTCTTCATTATTATTACTGCTGTCGATCGTCATCGTCGTCATTGTCTCTACCGTCGTCACCGCCGGTATCATTTCAGTGTCATCGCGGTCACCGTGATCACCATCCTCACCATCCTTGTTACGATCGTTGCTCTCGTTCCTCACCGTCATTACTGTTGTCATCACGATCCTCCTCGCTGTCATCGCTGTCGTCGTCAGCGTCGTGGACTCCACCATGGTCATCATCGTCAGTATTGCCATTGACAATATGGACAGTGACACATTGTCACTGGTACCGCCATCGCCATCAATATAACCAATCATCAGTGTCATTACTACATGAAATCATCATCCTCACCGTCTTTGTCGTCATGGCTGTCAATCATCATCAGTCTTACCCATTATCATTGCTATTGTCACTATCTTCACCACCATCATCATCATCATCATCATCAATGGCATCCCTGCTGTCATCACCATGTCATCATCATCATTATGGGGCCTGACAGTGACTCAGCCAGGTATCATCGGGGCATAAATGGTGCTGACAGCCACTTCTAACCACAGAACCGATTTTGTCAGCCTCCCTAAACCATGAGACCTGTGATTCACGGTCAGTTCTCTTTGTGCCCATTGGAAACTGATAGCCCGGACTAAATACATTCCTGGGATAGTTAACTTGAAGGCAGCTTTCTGCTCGAGTTGCGGTTGCTGTGGAAACAAGTGCTCCTTGGGGTCCGAGAAAATGCTGGCAGAGACTTGGCTTCTAGGAATGTGGAAAATAATTCTGTACTAGTTAGATTTGCAGAAGGACCCGCATCCCGACGAACATCTCTACTTCATTGCTGTCGGTTGAAGCTGTCTTCTGACTTATCTGCCTTTCCAGGGACTGCCAGTGGGATGGAGTAGAAATGGTGCTGACTTTGGGGAGGTGTCAGTGTGTGTGTGTGTGTGTGTGTATGTGTGTGTGTTTGTACTTACCTCCATATTAAGGCAAGATGTTTATATCCAGAGTCTTCCTCGGTTGCTCTCCATTTTGAGACTTGATCTCTCACATCACCTGGAGCTCATCGATTCAGCTAGACTGGCTGACCACCAGGTCCCAAAATCTTCCTGTCTCTGACTCCCCAACATTGGGGTTACAAGTGCATATTGCCCCACCTTGATTTTACATAGGTGCTGAGGAGTAAACTCAGGTCTTCGTGCTTGTTCATCGAGCACTTTATTGACAGAGCCATCTTCCCAGCCCTGAGATTGACTTTATATTTCTTTGTATTTTTCCTCTAGTTTTTGAGATGGGATCTCACATATCTCAGACTGGGCCTCAATGCCACTGTATAGCTGGGTATGACCTTGAACTTTTGATCCTCCAAATAGCTGAGATTATAAGTGCAAGGTATTAGTTTGTGTGTTGCTGGGGATGGAACCCAGGGCTTCCAGCCTACTATTCAAGCGCTCTATCCACTTAGCCACATCTCCAGACCCCCCAGTGAATTTTATGAGGGTAGTGTCCATGCAGGCGTGTCACACCAGGCTGATAATAGCCACACCACCTGACAGCTATATTTGTATTTCTTTTCAGCTCCATGAGAACGACCACTCTTTTTCCCCCCATCATTTTAAATGAGTGCTGCACCCTTGATCTAAAGAGAGTCACGATTTTCAAGGCTACTATGAGAAAATCATAAGGAAATGAATATTATTAGCTCACTAGCTAGAACTGGCCACCATGAGGTATGTCTACTCTCTGGGTTGGGAAGGTCTTTTAGAGTCTCTCTGTCCATCTTGGGTAATCTGTGTGTCCTTTGGTCCACACAGGCATGTTTGTATGAATATCAACTTCCTCATTCTCCTTAGCACAGTTTGGTGATATTAAAAAGTCAAAAACAAAGGGGACTAGGGACACAACTCAGCCACTAAAGTTCTTACCCTGAAGACACAAGGATCTGACTTTGATCCACAAAACCTATGTAAAAAGCCTTGTGCAACAACAGCATGTGCTTTCGATCTCAGCACTGGAGAGATAGAGACTGGTGGTTCCCTGAGGCTCACTGTCCTGCCAGCCTAGTCTAACTAGCCAGCCCTAGGTCCCAGTGATACATCCTGTCTCAAAATACAAGGGCTGGAGAGATGGTTCAACAGTTAAGAGCACTGGCTGCTCTCCCCGAGGACATGGGTTTAATTCCTAGCACCAATGTGGTATCTCTCAACTGTCACTAACTCAAGTTCCAGGGGGTCTGGTGTTCTCTTGTGGCCTTTTCAAACATTACATGCACAGGATGCATAGACTTACATGCAGGCAAAACAGTCATATCCATAAAAACAGACAAATAAGATGCATGGTGTCTGAGGAATGACACCTGAGGTTAATCTGACTTCCACACATGTGTTTACATTTGCACATGCATCTGCATACACATGTGTACCTTCACACATATTTATGAACATACACATACCTCTACACACACACACATACACATACACACAAACACACACACACACACTCAAAAAGAAGACTTGATCAAATTTAAACTACAAGGAAAAATAGAAGAGAAACAGTAAAAAAAAAACAGCATAGAGGGAACATTTGAACACATCTCCTCACTTTTGTTTCAAACTTCTGGCACAAATCAACTTCTGGATCCTTTGTGCATCAGGTCCAGCATTTCCAACACCCTCCTGTGTAAATACTCTGACTGCCCTGTTAGCTAGACTTGTTCACTGTGGCCAGACACCTGGGAGGGTTAGTGTAAAGCAGGACATGCCTATTGCAGCCCACCCTTTCAGAAGTTTCTGTCCATGGTTATCTGAAAGTATTGTTTGTTGGTCTGTGGCAAAGCAGAGCATCGTGGTGTCCAGGAAGCATAGAGAAGGGCAAGAAGAATGTATCTTTCAAGGATATGGCCCCAGGGTCCTATTTCCCACAGCCAGGCCCCATCTCTCAGAGTTCCCCTCCATGCCAATAATCTATTCAAATTTTGTAAACATTTTTCTCTTAAAGATTTAGTGTGTGTGTATCCATGCAATGCATATGCATGAACATGCATTTGTGTGAGTACCGACAGAGACCAGGACACCAGATTTCCTGGAGTTACAGGCAGTTTTAAGCCCCCCTAACATGGGTTCTAGGAAGCAATCATGGGTCTTCTGAAAAAACAGTAAGTGGTCTTAACTGGAGCCATTTCTCCGTCAACCCTCATCTCTTTAAAATAATTCTATTGGGGAAATCTGTCCTGACGTTAGCTTCCATCATTCATTGGACAGAAAGTAGGAAAATCTAATAGAAATAACATCTGGACCAATGAGCCTGAAGCCATGGAGGTGTCAATAGTGCCAAGTCAGCACACCAGCTGTGCCAGGAAAGAGGCTTCATTTGTTTTCTTTTAAAGCAAAGAATTTATTCTCCCAACTCCAAGAAAGTCCCTAGCGGGAGGGCCAAGTCTCTAAATATAGAGCATTTCTGATTATGCAAAATCATTTCATTTGGGGAATAGAGGGATCATTACAATGACCATAGACTGCTTCTACATATCCCTAAACACTTCTACCGAGTATTGAAAAAGCACAAGTGCATATCTATGTATCAATGTATCAGCCATCATCTATCTAATCTAGCATAATCCATCATCCCTTCACCCAGTCATCTATGACGCTATCCGTCTAAGATCCTTCTGTTTAATCTATTATTCTACTGTCTATCATCCATTCATTTACTCATGTATCTGTCTATCATCTGTCCCCATATCTAATTTATCCACCTGCCTGCCTATCTATCTGTCTGTCTGTCTATCTGTCTATCTATCTATCCATGCGTCTATCATTTATCTGTCCACAGTAAGGATTACGTGCCAGACTTTATTCTAAGCTCTGAACGTGTGTTATCTCATTTTTACCATATCAATTTTCTGATGTAAGAGTCATTATTATTCTCAAGTAGATATGATGAAATGAAGGCAGAGATGTTATTTTTAAAATCCAATATCTAAGAGGCTCCAGATGCTCTCACTTGTGCGCGCTCTCTCTCTCTCTCTCTCTCTCACACACATCACACACACACACATACACACACACACATACAACAACAACAACAAAACAGAAACAAAAACCTTTAAATATATTATCATGGGCCCTTTTTGCAAATCTAAGAAATTTCATCTTTTTCTGTTAAAAAAAAAAGGTAATTTGGAGATTAAATTGCTGTTGCTAAGCACATATACTTGGAGGTATGAACAAGAGAGGTGCTGGGGCTGTTGCCTGCACTGTAACTTCCTGTTCCTGATAATAAAGAATATACCTTGAAGCTAGGTATGGTAATTCAACTCTATAGTCCCTGCAATAAGAAAGATGAGATAGAACAGTCTGGAATTCCAGATCCTACATGGGTTTCTAAATCCAGTGCCCAGCAACCCACAGTGCAGAACCACAGTGGACATTCCATAAAACAAGTGCTCATTCTCCTTATTGAGCTAGTGGATCTTAAATTAATTATTAATATTAAATTCTGCGATGCCACTCTTGGGAGTAATAACATGGGTAATTTGAAGTAGTGTATAAAAACTCAGCCAGAGATTGTTTGTTTTAAGAACACATTCACATAGCTGTATACTTATATTTGCATATGACTTTTCTCCTCGTGGAATTCACATCGCTTCTTGGAAGATGATAGGGTATGGTAACCTGGTTCCAGAGGTTAGCAGTTACCGCATCTCAGCTCTACTCAGTGTTCTTCTGTTTCTATCTCCCAGGAGGGAGGGCGTCATCTCTACACTGGGATCACAGATGGCCTATTGGAGTTGTCCTTGGCTTGGAATGGCTTTGGTTTGACTAAGTTATCCAACAGCTTTGCAAAGCAATTCATGACCTTCCTTCATTCTTTCCTCCCTCCTTCCCTCCTTTCCTCCTTCCCTCCTTCCCTCCCTCCCTGATTTCCTCCCTCCCTCCCTCCCTCCCTCCCTGTTTTCCCCCTCCCTCCCTCTCTCTCTCCCTCCCTTCGCTCCCCAGACCCTTGACCTAGAGTTCAGTTCCCACCAGTGTTCAATGTGATGTTTCATCCTCATTGTCCACACGACAGGGTTCAAAATCACCTAGGAGACACGTCTCTGTCTCTGAGCATTTCTGTGAGGGAGTTTAACTGAGATGGGATCACCTGAGGTGGGAAGACACATTTTGAATGTTGGTGGCACTATCCCACGGTCTGGAGTCCCAGACTGGACAAAATGCTGAAACAGGAAAGGTGAGACCAGCATCAACATTCATCTCTCTCTGCTTCCTGGCTGTGGAAGCAGTGCAACCAGAGCAACAGACACGAATCGAGGACACGCTTTATTCTTATCCCCTCCCCCCACTTCCCTCTCCTATTCTCTGTATCCCTTTTCTCTCCCCTTCCCCTAATATTTTCCCCCACTTTCCCAAAGAGCTCTTTCTACTCCTTCATTGTCTCTTGCCACGTCCAGAAATCCGTCTGGAAGTTCCTCGCGAGTCTACTATTTGTTCCAGTAGTACCACTCTTGGGTCTGTGCCCAGAGGATTCTAAATCAACACATCATAGAGTTGTTTGAACATCCATGTTTATCTATTTAGCTAAGCTGTTGGCAGCTATCTGTAGCTTAGACACGCAACAGGTGACTAAAATGTTAAAATGTACAGACACGATGGCATTTTATTCCTCCACAAAGAACGGTAAAATCATGACTTCTCCAGGAACTGGAGGAGCTAAGATCATTAAGTGGTATAGGTCGGGCATCTTATTTATTTTATCCTCCAATACCCTGGGAATTTCAGTCCATCTGATTCCACAAGGCTCTGCTTTTCCCAGCTCTCTTACCACATCAGCTCCTGTTAGCTCCGTTCTGTGAGCAGCTTTGTGAAGTATTCCCACCGGTCTTCTGCTCATTCACAGTCATCTCAACAGGGTCACAGATAAGTACTCAGCTCATTAGGCACTGACCCCTTACCAGAGCAATCACCATAAACCACTGTGAGCTCTCCCCAGTTCAATGGATGTGTAAACTATTTAAAGACAAGATGAAATGAACAGGAAAGATTTTCTGGTTTAGTTTAATTGCTTCTCAGGTGGCCTCTCATTTACCAAGCTCTGCTACAAGGAAAAGACACAGCTACCCTAGTGAAACAAATGCAAAAGGGCCCAAGTACTTTAAGAAAATATAGCTCAGTTCCACAGGTCCCAGGGAGCTGGTGCTTCCAGAATGAAAAGAAGATCATATATATCTATGGTGGAAGTCCTTCTTTCCTTCCTTCTTTCCTTCCTTCTTTCTTTCTTTCTTTCCTTCCTTCCTTCCTTCCTTCCTTCCTTTCTTCCTTCCTTCCTTTCTGTACATGTACATACTATTTTGAGACAAGATCTTCCTGGATCACTCAGGTTGATCTAAGACTTTCTATTCTCCTGCCTTGGTATCCTGAATTCTGGGATTATAGGTGTACATCACCAACCCCAGCCCCAACCAACCCCACCCCCCATCCCCTACACACAAACACTATACACACACACACACACACACATATATATATATGATGGATAGGTTGTGCTGTTCACAGATTTGTTGCTCTTTAATAAACAAATAATGATGGATAAATACAAATCAATTGTCTCCATGGTCAAGGCTCCAGTAGTATATATTATATATGTTACAACCACAAGAAGTTGCAATAGTTAAGGTGGGCATGGTGGCACACACCTGCCACCCAGCCCTTGGGAAGATAATGTAAGAGGATTTCAAGTTTGAGGCTGGACTGCATAGTAAGACTTTTGTCTCAAGGCAACAAAAATATTGTAGTTTCCAAACAGTAGGATGGATGTTACAAGACAGACGGGTGGAGAATGTATGGTCGACTAAGTCACATCCTGGTGCAATGTTGTATCTGCCTCCCAAGTACTGATATTGGGAGTGTGCACTGTTACAGCTTTTTTTCCCACATGGGTGCTGGAGATCAAACTCTCCTTTGGAGAAAGGGTAGGTAGAGACAGGAGAATCTCCAGGTGCTCTTGGGCCCACTAGTCTAGTGCATGCAATGGTGAATGGCAAGAGTATCTGTCTCAAAGAAAGTGGAAGACTAGAACCTACACAGGCGTTGTCTTCTGACTTCTGCATGCTTATACTTAATTCAATGGAAATGAACATGCACACAAACATGTACACCATTTCTTCCAACACACACACACATGAGGAAGGTGTGTGTGTGTGTGTGTGTGTGTGTGTGTGTGAAGGTTCAGGTCTGCAGTAGATAATTGTTGTACCCGTACAACTTGAACCAAGTTGTACCCTGTTCAAAGG